>CAKNYM010043461.1:23849-55224 GCA_932195095.1 Andricus curvator
ATATATATATATATATATATATATATATATATATATAGGTGCGAAACTATCACTGGTTCGTAACCTTAAAGCCATAACTGCGTGCCAAAAATATGCCAAGGCACTTGCGAGATGGATGCAGAAAGCTGTCATCCTTGGGTCGCTTCGTGTCCTCAAGACACACGAGTGTTTCGCCGGCCTGTCGTTGTGATTTTGTCGTTGCCTATGACCACCCATCTCACGGTTGTGAGACGTGGCCATAGGTGTGATTTACCGCGGTGCTGCTGGGGGCTATTGACATTTTGTTGGATGGAAGTTGCTCTTAGTGGGACATTCTCAAAATGTTTCTTCAGGTCTTCTTTCCTAATACGACCACTTCTGTACGGTAAACAAGATTTCGGGAAACGTATTAAGTAGAAGAGGTTATGTTCCTTGTATGCTTTGGTACGACTATCCCTTTTGCAAAAGCCGTACATACAATGCATACACGCTCCCTTACTTCCTTTTTCATTGACATTCATTTTCACTTAAAAATTTTTTCTCGGTAACTTGTCACATTAATTTAAAAATTAAATAAAACTGTTTACACTGTGTTAAACGACCAAAATTGATCGCCACAACTGGTTACAACTGAAAGTACATTGCACATGCGCAGTAAACTTTCTGATAGGTAAAATGGTCTATTGATTGAAAATAATCATATTTCAACATGTTCAAGTGGTACATGTATGGTTTTAAATATATTCAAAGAAAATATCATGTTTAGTTATTAAAGTCTCATTTTATTTTTCAACCTAATGCTTAGAATATATTAAAAACCATCCACGTACCACTTGAACATGTTAAAATATAATTATTTTTTCTTATAAATAATAAATAAAAAAAATTGTATTTTTTAACGTTTCAAATAAGCGCGCGGACGGCAGCCAATGAAGCGCCTTATGCATCGCATGCGCAGTAGTGCAAGGTGCCCGCGTTGGGAGCACTGCTTCACCGGTTTATCTGTTTACTGTTCGTCACTTTTACCAAAGATTTTACAAAGTTGTCTTCCTTCCGTCCGTTCGTTGCAAAATAATCGAACGGAAGACTAATCGAATACATTCGAGATTAGCGCGGCAAATTCAAATCTAAATGAGTATAAACTCTAAACAGATTTAAAAAATCCCTACAATAGTTAATACCAACTTGATAATTGTACATTTATTAACTAATTTAATGCGTCCGTAAACATACATTTTTAGACATTTTGTTCAAACGAATTTAAGCTTTTTTTTTAGTTTTTTCTCTTTTCTTATATTCTTTGCATATGAGAAGTTAAATTTAACTAATCAACTTTAGATTAGTCACTGAACTGAAAATTAGTTGAATATTCACTAATCAAGACAGGGAGTGAATTCTAATTTAATTAATTCTAATTTTTAAACTAGCTCTGATTTACAGAGGGTAGCCTGATGTGGCCCGACTACAACCATAATAGTAGCCATAATCAGGGCCGCATTGAACTAACCTGATCGGGGCCACGTCGGGAATCAGGATCAAATTGGGTAATTGCTCCGCGGGTTATTGATATTCTAATAATCAAATTGTGTTGTTTTCAGTTTAAAATTTAACTATTGATTTGAAAGTTTGTCTTTTTCAGTTGAAAATGCAGGCATTTTTACGAAAAATCGTCTTTTTCGGTAGAAAATTAATCATCTTGTTTAGAAATTAATCTTCTTATTTGAAAATTCACCTTCTTGGTTAAAAGTTCATGTATTCCAGTTAAATATTCATCATTTTAGTTGAGAATTCATCTTCTTGGTTGAGAATAAAACTACTTGGTTGAAAGTTAATCTCTTTTTATTAAAAATTCATCTTTTTGGTTTAAAATTCATATATTGCATTTAAAGATTCATCATTTTATTTAAAAATTCATTACTTCTATTTTTTTTTGTAAACAATTAATTTTTTTAACTAGGAATTCAATTGATCCATTCTTGGGGGAATTTTGGTTGAGAATTCATGTATTTTATTGAAAAATCGCCTTTTTGGTAAGAAATGAATCGTTTTTTTTTTTATTTGGTTAAGAATTGGTCTATTTTGTTGAAAATGCAATATTTTTACATAAAACGTTGAAAATTTGAAGCGGTTCAGATTTAACTTAATATATCACCCACATTAATTTTACCTTAATATGAACTGAACTTTAAGGATAAACAGACAAAATAAAAATTTGTTTGGATTATTATTTTAAGTATAAGAATATAGAATAAAAATTTGTTTGAATTATTATTCAAATTCATTGACTTCGGAATGAAATTTGGAAAATAACTAACTGAATCTCATCTGGAGGTTCTATGAAAAATGTAGATATGAAAAATGTACGATGTAAGATAAACAAGCTTCGTCATTTCCCTTAGTATATGAGTAAACATATTCAAAAACATTTCCCAGTTACCGTTCATCGTCAAGACCTTAAAAATTAATTTCAAATTCTCTATCGCTGGGTAACTAACGTGCAGAAATGAAGATCAACATTTTATTCTTTACCTGCATCGGTTTCATTGTTTTAACCAGTAAGTGTAAAATAATATACGCAATATAACATTCAGGTAGAGTCTATTATCTCTGAATTTTCCGTATTAATATTATTCTTATTACTGACCTTAATTTTTGTTATTTTGCACTTTTAATAGGATCAGACATGAAAAATGTTTGATCCAGTAAAATTAATACCGGACGGAAAATTCCGTAATACATAGGTATTACAAGTGCTTATAAATTAATAAAAGATATTATTTTTCATCGACGTTACATATATCGGGTATGATATTTTTTAACTCAATTATTTCAAAAACTTGACGTGATAGAAGGAAAGCTTTCGAATTTCGATTCCGGCAACAAAAATCTAGGGGAAATTATATGTCTCAAGCTGGAAAAATTTCTTTAGGATTAACTTTGCTAATTTTTCAAGCAAAATCGTCATTTTTCAAACTTGCGTTCGACATCATTTGCTTTGAAAATTCATCTTTTTTGTTGAAAATGTAACTATTTTTTTTATAATTCGTGTTTTTTTTTGGTTGAAAATTATTTCTTTCACTTCCAATGTAACTCTTTCATTTTTGGTTGAAAATTGATATTTTCTATTGAAAATTGATCTATTCTAGTTGAAAATTAATGTATTTTGTTAAAAATTCTTCTTTCTTGGTGGAAAATTGGTTGAAAATTCATTTTTTTTTTGGCAAAATGCAATTGTTTGTGTCTAAATTAATTTCGTTTGGTTGGAGATTCAACAATGTGGTGGAAAATTAAACTATTCGGTTGGAAATGAACTTTTTCGTTAAAAATAAAACTTTTTTTTTTGTGAAAATTCAACTTTTTTGGTAGAAAATTAACTTTAAAAAAAATCATATTGTCGGGTTGAAAATTCAACCGTTTTATGGATCGTTCGTCCTTTTGGGATTAAAATTCAACAATTTTGTTGAAAATTCGTGTTTTTTGGTAGAACAGCAATCCTTTTGCTGAAAACTTCATCTTTTTAGTTTAAAATTTATCAATTTGGTTAGAAATTCATACTTTTAGTTTAAATTGAACTATTTGGTAAAAATTAAACTATTTTTATGAAAATTTAATTTTTTCGTAGAAAATGAACGTTCTAGGCAAAAATCACATTTCTGAGTTGACAATTCAACCGTTTTGTAGATTTAACATTTTTACTGAAATTTTTTCTTTAGTTAAAAATTAATTTTTTACATTCTCATCATTTATGATTGAGAAAGTATTAGAATTGTCCGAAATTTCACACATCACTTTTTCAACGGAAAAAAATTAACGGATCAAATCGAGCTTTGGCACACTTTTTTTAGGTCCTAAAAGAAAGAACAAGTTCGTAAACCAGCCATTTTGGATAGAAATTCAAAAAGTTATAGCATTTGCAAAATTTAAAAAATCAATCGATAATCAAAATTTTAAGCCAAACAACACACGATATGAAAAAGAGTCAGGAGAAAAAAAACGTTGTTTTCTGGGAGCTCTACAAGAGTATCATAACAACTTTTTGAATTTTTTTGAAAAATCGAAAATTCAAATTTTGATCGTACAAAACATGAGAAATCAAAAATTCAATTTTATGGTCAAACTATGCAAGATACGAAAAAAAAATCAATCCACAAAAATTGTGCTTTCAAAAAAGATCCACAAATTTGTTACTGATCACTTCTTGATATGACGCGTAGTTATTGTTTTATTCGTGAAAAAATAACATTGAAAATAAAAAATTAATTTTTTGAAAAAACGACACAAGCTACGAAAAAAATTAGTGAACAAAAATTGTGCACTTAAAACACATCTGTGAATTTTTATAAATAACTGTTTGATAGAACTCGTAGTTTTGGTTTTAATCATAAAAAATGACGTTTATAATGAAAATGAAAAATTTGTGGAAAAACGACAAAAGGAACGAAACAAAATTTGATAGACAAAAGTTGTCCATCCAAAAAAGAGACGTAAATTTGTTATAATTTATTACATTCTCATAATTTATGATTGATAAAGTATTAGAATTGTCCGAAATCTCACACCACATAATTTAAATTTCGAACAAAACGACGCAAAATACGAAAAAACGTTTCAAAGAGTCATTTTAGTTGTATTTATCGAAAGTACTATGCAGAAAATCAAAAATTCAAATTTCGAATCAAACGGCGTGAGATAAGGAAAAAAATTTCACCAAGGAATTGCAGCTTTCAAAAAGTTCTACGAAATTCATTCAAACCATTTTTTGATAGGAATTGTCATTTTGGTTTTATTCATCAAAAATACTATGAAAAAGATGAAAAATTCAAATGTTGTGCCAATAAACGACGAAAAATATGGGAAATAGTTTTTGGTGGCATTTCAGCGTTTGAAAATTCCTATAACATTTCTTTGTACAATTTTTTGACAGAACTTCTCGTTTTTAATTTATTTATCGAAATTGATATGAAAAAATAAAAAATTCCGATATTACGCCAAAAGACGCCAACGGCCATACCACGCTGAAAAACCCAGTTCTCGTCAGATCACTGAAGTTAAGCAGCGTTGGACGCGGTTAGTACTTGGATGGGTGACCATTCAAGAATACTGACATGAGTGCTGTTGGCACATCGTGGGTGTGGTGAGCCCACACTTGTAGTTATTTATAACTACAAGAAAAACCTAGAAACACTACCCGAATCGGGTTAGTGTCACGCCTACCCTGAAAGGGAAATGGTTTAATGGTATATATATATACGCGAGATAAAATGATATAAACGGAATATAAAAATGAAAAATAATTTTAAAAAAATCCTACTTTTAGCATAACAACGCGAGACAGGGAAGAATGTCTGAAGAAAGGATTGTAGTTTTTTATTTATTTCAAGGTAATTCAGAAAAAAATATATATTTACAAATGTCTGTTAAATACAAATAGATAATTTTTTCTTATATTTTCTTGTTGAAAAGTAAAAAAATTAACAATAAAGTACAACTTTCTACAATTCGAAAATTTGTATAACTTTTTATTAATATTTTTTCTACTTTGTTGTAAAAATCTACAAGGTATTATAGAAAACCACAGAATTTCACATTTTTTAAATTTGGGTGTTTGACGTTATAAAAACACTTTTAATTTTACGTAAATTATTGTAGAAAATTACAAATCTTTACAATACTTGACTTTACAGGACGATTCAATTTTTCAATTTGAAAGCCTCAGTAGTTAAATAAACATAAACGTCTGATTGAAGCTTTATAATGTATTCTTAATTTAAAAATAATTTGAAAAATTAAACGATCTTTTTCAATTCCAAATCCTATTCAAATATTGTTTCAATCTGAAATATTCCATTTTTAACCCATTTAATTTGAAATTTTTAAATTAAGTGAGACATTTTTTTTTAATTTTTAGCAAAATTTTACTTTTCATTTAAAATGAGCCATTATAAATCAAATATTAAAAACTAAACAATTTTAAACTGAGTTATTTGAAATAGAAAGCCTTGAATCGTTAATATTTCAGAGTGTTACATTAAAACTTTGTACGTTAGAATTTTAATTGCTCTAGTTAACAAATTTTTAATACGTGAGTGAAATTATTGAATTTTGATGCTTAAATAGTAATCGAAAAATTATCAATTTGGAAAAACTTTGAGTTAGTTTAAGAGATATTTACAAGTTCTGAGAAGATCCAAGCTTAATTTAAAACTGGAAAATATTTCGAAAAATAAAAAACTAAATTTAGATTTTTGAAGATTTTGAAATAAAATTTTGAAGCTTTTTAAGGATCTTTAAAGGTTTTGAGAAAATAACAAAAATTTCTCAACTTTGCTAGGAAAATTTAAAGTGATTTCTTATTTTGAAAAATTAATTCGAAGAGAATATTTAAAAAGATTAAAAAAATTTTTGAATAATAAATGACAATTGAAAAATGATTGATTTGGAAAATAATAGAGTAAGTTTGAAATATATTTAGAAGCTTTGAAAAGACTCCAAAATAATTAAAAATGTGAAAATATTTCGAAACATTTAAAACACAATGTAGATTTTTGAAGATGTCGAACACAAAATTGATAAGCTTTTTAAGCATTTTGAAAGGTTTTTAATGAATACACAATTTGTATCAAAATTTCTAGAAGAACTAACAATAATTTTTTGTTTGCAAAATTAATTTTAAAAGAATATATAATAAGATTTTCAAAATTAAAAAAAAGAACCTGGATGATTTTACGGTAATTTTTTTACTTTTGCAAGATTTTCTAAATTTTTGTTGGGAATGTTCGAGTCCCAAGATAATAAAATTATTATTACATTCCTGGAAAATTGTACAATTATTTTTCTTTTTTAATTATTTTTCTTTTTTTTAAATATTTTTAAGCAAGTATTTACAAAGATTTCAAAACAAATTTTAATGTATAAATTAATGTTTCTAGCTCAAAAATTCTTAAAATGACATATTTTGGAAAATTTAAACATTTTTTCATTCATTCTTCAATTCGTAGCATTGAAAATGATAGCGTGGATTTAAAAAAAAAATATTGTAACTGTACAATGCATAAAAGTTAAAAATGGAAATTTTGCAGTTCAACGGCTTTTGATCAAAAAATGTTCAATTGAAAAGTTTTTAAAGCTTTCATTTTATACGCGAAAATTAGTGAGCGTTTGAATTAACATTTTTTTAAGCTTTATTTTGAAAAGTTTAAAATTCAAAAGTATTCCGCTTTGAGTGTTTTAATTTGTGGTTCAGTTTTTATAACTCCAAAAAAATGAAAAATCATTTTCAAGAGTTCGAATTTTTTAATTTCAATGACCGTGATCAATACTTTCTCAACTGTTCAATTTTGATTTGCAGTCAAAAAGTGGTTCTTTTTTGACCTAGGATAAGAAATATTAAAAATATTTTAATGACATAATTTTAAATGACATATATAGTGTCCAATCGATTGTTATATATTTGAAAAAAAACTTGAAACATAAGTTTTTTTTCAATAACGATTATTTATTCTTATCTTTAAATATTCTACCATTCCTTTAAAATTCAAACATAGAAGCTTTTTTGTAATAGCGATCATGTACACATCCTAATTTAAAATTATCTCATTGCAATATTCTAAATACTTGTGATTCTACTCTCTAAATCTGAATTCGTTTTTTTTATAGTAGGAGGGGAAATCTTGCATAAGACACCCATCCTAGCAATCGTCCACCTGGGTAGGCGATTCTCAAGATGGGTAGTGTCAGATTCCTACTGGCTGAAACCCCCCCTATCCTGCTAACCCATTTTTCCGGAATCCGCTTTCGCATTACTTCAGGAACATGGGAATAAGGCCAGATCACCGTGCTTCGGCGCCACCATTATTGCCAGCTTGGACTTCTTCAGGCTTCGGACCCAGTCATGGTGTTCCAAATCATGACTGCCTCCGAATGCAGTTAGGTGCAGTTAAATATCTCCTTCCAGGGGTACGCCTCATTCTCGGTAGAAGGGACAGATGTCTCTTCTCGGGCTCGCCGGCCTTCGACCCTGTAAGGTAGTCTCTTGTGCTGCAAACTAAAAACAACGAACAAAGAAAAACTTTTCATCTTTCAACTTTCTTCTTAAAACCCGCACAACCATCATTGCTGGTCGTTGCGCAGCCTCTCCTGTTCTTCTTTCTTCTTCTGCCGAAGGACAGATTCAACAATCAACATACCATGCCACCGAATCCCAATACTCTTGGTTGCGTAGCATCAACGATACTGTATTTTCGGGGGTGAATAGATCCCCGAGTACAGTCTCCAGATCATGCTTTTTATTTGCCCATCTGCCGAAATTGTAGAACGTGTGCTCTACGTTATCTACCTCTGTGGGACAGTAATAGCAGAATTCGTTGTCCTTTGTTTTTCGCCGGTGCAGATAGGAGTTAAAGTGCCCGTGTCCGGTGAGGAATTGGGTAAGGTGAAAATTCACCTCACCGTGTTTTCTGGCGAGCCACGGAGACACCTCTCCTATTATCCTTGCTGTCCATCTTCCTCTGGGATCTGTGTTCCACCATTGCTCTTGCGTTCTAATCCGTCTGCGATCCTCCTCTAGTTGGCAAAGCGCGTACGTTCTCTTCCTCTCCTTAACAAGGAGGAAAATGGGTATTACTCCCGCCACTACCATCACTGCAGGGGCATAAACGGTGCGATACGCACTTGCTATACGCAATGCGCAACGTCTTTGAACCGAGACCATTCCGGTCCGATATTTTTTAACATCGAGCACATCAGCCCAGATCTCCGCTCCGTAGAGGAGGATTGAGTGGGCTACACTCATCAGCATTTTCCTTTTACTGGTTCTAGGGCCATTTGTGTTAGACATGAGCCTGGAAAGGGTCGCCACTGTTGAACTTGCTTTATCAGCCGCTTTCTGTATTTGTGTCCAGTGAGTCAGCTTCTGGTCCACGGTTTCTTCGAGGTATCGGATAGCTTTGACAGCCTCCACAGTCTCTCCGGTTATCTCGAACTTCAATAAATCTCCGTAGTGTCTTTGCCTTGTGAGAACAACTACTTCATGGCTGCAAGATCGTCTGCAAAACCAATCAGTTTCGCCCACTCAGGTAGCACTATTTCTAGTACTCCATTGTACATTGCATTCCAGAGATCTGGTCCAAGTGCAGCCAGTCTGCCCGCTCTGGCCAGCTTTTCGAGTACTGCCGATCGATTGATCTTCGCGACATTCCATCCGTGGATCCTCGTGAGACCATCATGTGCTCTTCTTCCTGGATTTGACCCAACCCAGAACTTGATGTACTGGTGGTCGCTCCCAGTGAGATCCTCAAGGACCTGCCACCCACGTATCAGTGCTGAAGCACCCGTAGATGCTAAAGTGATGTCAATGATGCTACCCCGGCAGCCACTGCGTCTAAATGTTGCAACCGTACCCTTATTAAGGGTCGTTAGGTCCAACCTGGCCGCCATCTCTACCACCCTACCGCCTCTGTTGCAGGTTTATGACATGCCCCATTCGACCGCCATCACATTGAAATCCCCAGCTAAGATGACTTCTCCATTAAACTCCCGAGTGCAGTCCTCCAGTTCGTCAAGCTTCCTACCGAACTCGGCGATTCCCTCGTTTGGTGAAAGGTGTACGCTTACGTAGGTAGTGTTTCCACTCCTAACCCAGACGTAGCCATCGCCCTTGCCCCTATCGACTACTGGGTACATGGATGTGTTCTTTAGCCATATTGCTGCAGTACTAGTGTTATCCGGGTACCAATTACGCCCGCTTATTCTACAATACTGTTCCGGAATAATGAGCATGTCAACCTTGTGTTCTGTCGCGATGCGAGTTAGCAAATCACAGGCAAGACTGCTCCTACCCAGATTTCCCTGAATAATGGTCGCCATTACTGCTTGTTCCGTCGAAACTCGTTATACACCCAGCACCTGGAGGATCCCGGGGTATGGTCGGTGTTTACATCGCTATCCATCCGCGCAGCGCATAGATAGCAGTGTGGTTTCTCATTGCAGGTCGCAGACAGGTGCCCTTCCTTGCCACACCTCCAACAGGTTGACCGCCTGTCCTTCTCACTACATGTGACCGCTATATGGCCGAAGGCGTGACAACGGAAACATCGTGTAACTAACGTCCTGCGTCGTACACGGCAGCTGACCCATCCAATCCTGATGTGGCCTGCCTCTTCCAGCTTCTAAGCAATGCTTTCATCGCATTCGACGAAGGCCATCCTGCATCCCCATCGACTTGGTTTCGACAGGTTGATTTTCAGTTCGCCACTTAGATTGGGCCCAAGAAGTTTATTTAGGGCATCCCTGACTACTTGCTCGTCGGTTGCAGAGTCCAGATCCCTGATGTCCAAGCTGGCTCTAGGGACAAGCTCTTGTACCTGACCATCCTCTCCTACAGCAGCTGTCAGGGCCTTACTAAATTTAGCTCTAGCTTCCAAACTTGCGCCCAGTTCGACAAGTACATCACTTGTCCTTGTCTATCTTATGCCTTTGACGGTAACTCCCATTTCATCAGGCTTCACGTTTCTGCGGATCGTTTTCAAGACGTCCGCATATTTTTTTCCTGTCGCAGGCTTAATTAAGACTGCTTCTGGGCGAGCGCGTACCTTTTTTCTCCCTGCTGGCTTAGCGATTCGCGCCGCAGTCTTTGCACTTACTGGCTGAGCGCCCATTTCACCAGCGACTAACCGTTGATTTTTTCGCTTGCGCCTCTTTTGCTCCGTCCATTCGAAAGCTTCTCCAGCAAGTTGTATCTTCTTTATAGGACGCGGTGCCGAGCCTTCACCAGGACTGGGCGTGTCGTCAGCTGTTCTCTTCTTGGTACGCTGGTCCGTCGATGTATTAACATGTCCCTCCGCGATCTTGCCTGGCTGTGGTAGATCCGGATGGGATTTATTCAGGGTTTCCCTGAGATTTGACAAAATGATACAGAATTTTTCAAGTCCTTCTGTTATCGGCACGTCAAGGTTTCTCCTTGCCTTGGCATGCACATTCATTGCATCCACAGCTTTTGCGAGTCCGTCCAGCAAGTGGCTCATGGTCGGATTTCGTCTTTGATCGGTTCCAAGCAAACTATCACTTGCATCCGCTATCACCTTGTTTGCCACCTTGCTGTGCTCCATATCCGTGTCCATGGCAATACTTTTTTCTTTTCTTTGATCTTCTGTTTGTGAATTCGCCATAAATATTTGATCCAGCGCTTCGTGCGTGGAGGGGCGGGCCGAAAAAACTGGGAATGGATATACCCTCAGACCGCAGTCCTACCCTAGTTCCCTGGGGCCCAGCCTTCGTTTAACCGGTCTCGGAATGCACGGACGGACCGGACTCGCCCGGAGCACTGCAGATTCCGACCTCTGCAGCCACCACGCACTTCCTGGTCAGGGCCCGAAGGGGCTGGATTCCTGACGACCGGCCGCAACTTACACCTCGGCAGAGCAAGCTCACAGCAGCTTCATCCCCAGCGGGGATGAAACACTCCCAGTGGGTTACGGCCGGCACCGATCGTGTTTGGTCCGCGGGGCCTATTTTATTTCAGCCCTACCCTCTGTTTCCAGCGAGCATTCCCCTATCCGCCACCTGGGGACGCGCCAAGTAGGGGTATCACCTCCCCTTCATCTGAATTAGTAGAAAACTGCTAATTGGTAGTAGCTTTCTACTAATTCAAATAATGCCGATTCGTTTACTGCAATTAGTAAGAATCTACTAATTCAATGAGTACGAATAACTGACTAAATGAATTAGTAACTATATCTACTAAAGGAATTGGTAATGCTAATACTAAATGAATTGGTCAATATATTGCTGGTTACTATTTCAAAGGGTAGTTTCAAGTAAATTCAAAAACTGTTTTTTTCAGCGAAAAGAATTTTATTGAAATATATTAACAAACTACTGAAGTCGGATTAGTTCCGATTAAAAAACAAGTTAGTTCAATCCGAATTGAAAACATGTTATAGTAATAATTAAAACTAGAATATTAATAATCCTGAAAGGTTTTACAAGACAAAAACAACTGCGAAGTCGTAACTGTTTTTCTTTTGGCTAGATAAAACTATTAAAATATAATGCGATAAACAAAAGATACGCATATAAATATCAAACTTTAAAAATTATGCCAACTATATGCTCAAGATTGCTTGATGGAAAGCTTTGTAAGCTTTAAACTTCATTATCTTCAATTTTAAATTGCATTTATGAATTATTCAAACATTAAATAACATTACACATCAAACATTAAATAATTGAATAATCAAATGATACTAAAAACATAATTAATCATTTCTTGAATTTGTCCCTAAAGTCTGTGAATTTGTATAATAATTCAAACAAAGTTTTATTTGATAGTTGATAGTTGAATTTTGAACTAAAAAAGATCAGTTTTCGACCAAAAATGAAATAGTTAAATTTAAACGAAACAAATTAATTTTGCAGACAAAAAAAGTTTGAACTGAAATGATGAATCTTTTACTGAAATAGATACATTTTCAACAAAAGAGTAACTTTTAATCGAACAGTTTTTATCTTCAATCAAAATATGAAATTTCAACTAAAATGATGAATACTTAAATTTTCCACCATAAAGATAAAGTTACAAACAATGAGATTAATATTGAAATATTAAGAATAATTTTCTACACAAAAATATGTCTTTTGAAGAAAATGGAAGAAACCGCAACTAAAAAAGACAACCTTTCAACTAAATAGTTGAATTTTCAGTTCAAAAAATTAATTTTCAAGAAAAAATACAAACAATTCTTCAGCCAAAGTGATGGATTTCCAACTAAAATGATGAACTATTGACTGGAATAGTGTAATTTTCAACTTAAAATTGAATGGTTAAATTTTGAATTTTGTATTATGTTAAACTAAAGAGATGAATTTTTAACTAAAATGTTGGAATATTCGACTGGAATAATGACATTTTCAGTTTTAAAACAAATTAATGTTCTGTCAAAGTAAAAACGAATTTTCAAAAAAAAAAAAAAAAAAAAAAAACGCTCACTTTTCAACCAAAGAGATAAATTTCTAATTAAAATAATGAATCTTGAAAAAAAAAATTAATTTTAGACAAAAGAGTTCAGCTTTTGACTCAGTTATTAAATTTGTATTCCAAAGAAGATTGTGTATTAAGAAAACATTAACCTTTCTTAATCGAAACTCAAAAACCAGCAGAATGTATTAAAAAAATTATTAAAATTTGTTTCCTTAGCAATTCATTGCTACTAATTGAATTAGTATGTTGGCACTTAAGCAGATTAGTAGAATACCCTTACTAATTCATTTAGTAACATAAATCTTACAATTGCATTTAGTAGAAAGTGATAAAATTACTAATTTAACAGTCAGATACAATGCTACTGATTGAATTAGTAAAATTTGTACTAATTCGGATTTAGAGAGTAGGTCGACAAAGAACAACTTTTTGGCTGCAAAAGCTGTAAATTCCTGTAGATTCTTGTAGAAAATTAAAACTACAATAAAATACAACAATGTACAAAAAAATACAAAAAATGTACAAAATTTGTCTCAATAATAAAAAAGTTGTACTTTCCTGTAATTTTGGTTTTTATTGTATTTATTTGTAGATTCCTGTAAAAATAGTTTTAGTTTTCTGTACTTTTTGGTAAAAATTTTTCCACCAGGGAGGATACAAGGCCAGATTGATATTACATATTTGAAGCATGAATAATTAATTTAAATTTCTTCTTGCACTTCATTGTAAAAAAAACCGCTTAGCCCCATTTAAAAAAAAAGTTGCTCATAGATATTATTCCAGTGTACAAAAAATTGATAAATCTATTTTTTTGTTAATGAACTAGATGCAATGCCACGTCAATATGGAGATACTCCACCAGTCATATATTATCTTTCACGCAACACCCGCATTGCCGTAAAGATTCATGGCGCCAATCGTATTGAAGTTGGACATATCAGAGAGCGTTCTGAAGAAGAAGTATCGTTGAAATGGCTGAAGGATCCTGTAGGAGCAACACCGGTATCAGAGCGCGTGTTGTTGCAGTTGGAGTATCTGCCTGAACTTCCAAACCGTCATCGTGATTTCGTTGCACCTCTCCAAACTCTTGATGATGTCACATTTAATAAAAATGAACCATCTAATTGTTTTATAAGAGACGGCTCAAGGAATTGGTATACTACTTTAATACCTGAGGCCTTGATGCATCAGGCACCAAAATCTCAGACCTCAACTGAAGCACAATGTGGTGTAATCGTGATACGCGCCAAAAATCCACTAAAGCAAAATGAGTATACGAATTTTTGGGGGTTGCTCAAACCTTGGAATCCAAACATTCCTCGTCCAGTCTGGGTCGAGCGTAGTTTTGCTGCTTATGGTTGAAAGTGTATCTTTCTGCTTGAAAATTTAAGAGTATAAAAAGTTTTTCAAAACTTTATGAAATTGATTGGTTCTTGTAAGGTGTTATAAAAAAATAAATAAAATACTTAAAAAAATAAAATTGATGAATTTAGATCACAGTTTATGAGTTTATCTAATGATTCTCTAAACAATTATAATTTGAAGTGATATTAAAATTCTTTATCATGAAAAAAAATCAGAAAAAGAGGGAATTCATGGAGATGTTATTCATCAAGAGAGAAGGTGATGAAGTGAGAAGGATGCATGAGGAAGGAAGGATGGTATATGAGTTGGTTAAGAAAAACGGAATGGAGAGAGAGAAGACAGCAGGGGAAGAGAGAATAAGAGAGACAAGGTTTAATGGGAACTATGTGTGGATTATGCCAAGGGCGAGAGCGCAATATTTGTGTGAGAAAGGAAGTCAGGAGCTTATAGCGAGGATGAGATGTGGGTGTATGGAGGGTTTTAATAGGTTCTGGCTGGCTAGGGAAAAAAGGATGTGTGAACTATGTGGGAAGGGGGAGGCAAGAGTGGAGCACTGGCTGGAGGAGTGCGTAGAGGTGGAAAGGAGTGGGATAAGCATGGAGGTATTGATGCATGAAAGGGGGGACAAAAGGGCAGTAGCATGGGTGAAGGGAGTCTTGGGTAAGATGGAGAAGAAGAGAAGGAAGGAGGAAGAGTAATGGAGAAGGAAAGATTGTAAATAGAGGAGGAAGTAAATATAAGTAAATGTAAATATTGTAAATAGTAGATATATATTAGGTATAAGCCGCGGAGGCAGAGTTTGGTAATGCGAGGCAAAGAGAGAAAGTAGGGACATGCGTGCGAGGCGAGGCGAAGCGAGGAAGGCAAGACGAGAAGAGCGAGCGGCGTTAGAGATAAGGTGTGGAAGGATGTTAGTTTTAAGAAAATTCTGTAAAAAAATGGAAGTGTAAGCAACTCAATTTTTTAAGGCCAGCAGGCTGAAAAATAAACGCTTATCTATAAAGAGAGAAGGTAACAAGGCTATCATTTTTAAGGGGGGACCTCTCAAGATATAACAAAATATGGGATAGAGTAATTAATTGGTTAAAGTAATTTTCTTTGACTAGATAATAGGAAGAATTCTTTTCTATTTAACAATCAATTTCTCAATAAATAATTTTGAATACATTAAACTTAATTTTTAATTAAAACTGATTTAAATATTTTCTTTACAGGTATATTAATTTTTTCATACCTTGAGTTATTCCCTATAAATAATCCCTGATGAGGAGGTCTAAATTGGCCTCGAAACATGTTGGTCCACTCGTAGTATCAAAAGGACGGAGAAAGGAAAAAGTAAGAGGTTGGTTTTTTGGTTGACTTTTTCCCTTTTTCTCCCTCTTTTTTCATTATGTTATTCTTGTCTCTAATGAGCCGAAAAGTGAGATTGTTTAGGAATTTTATTTGATTAATTATCGATCTTTTTCCTGCTTATTTTTCAAAAAATATTCATGATAAAATGGAATTCTTTTCAACCTTAATTTAAAAATTTTTAAATAGAGACACTAAACTCCTGATTCTTTCTAATCTGTAGGGTTTGCTTATGAATGATTTAAGATATCTTGAAATTGTTTTTAGATATTTTTAACTCAATTTTCTCGCAAGAAATCTTTATTTTTATTTAAACTTTTTTAAAAAGAATGTATTGAATGTCAGCAATTTTTAGAAATGTATTTAAATAATCTGGATTGGTTTCTTTTCCTATTTGGAAAATTTAATAATCTAAATAGATTGGTTTCAGAATCACCCACAAAAAAGTTTTTTCAAATTTTTCTCTGTTTTGATTGAAAAATCGTGCTTAGTTGAAAATTCAACTCAAGTTGAAAAGTCGCCTTTTTGGTTGAATCCAATCGTTTTTTATTGAAAATTAAAATATTCTTTGGTTGAAATATTAACTGTTACATTTATTGTTTTAAATTCATCTTTTTTCAAATAAAAAACTCCTTTGTTGAAAATTATTTTTTCGGTTGAAGAATCATAATTTGAATTGAAAATTCATCGCTTTCCTGGAAGAATAAGCTATTTTGTTGAAAGAACGTTTTTTCATTGGCTAACAGTTAATTTTTTGTACTAAAAATTTAACTATTTTATTAGATGTTTTAATGATCCCTGGTGGAAAAAATTTTTACAAGAAAGAACATTTCTACAACTTTAATTTTTTGGGTAAAAGATGTATTTTTTGTAAAAAAATTTAGCCAAATTTAACAAAAAAATACAGTTCAATACAAATAGCTCATTTTTTCTTGTATTCTCTTGTAGAATAGTAAATAAATTAAAAATAAAGTACAAGTTTCTACAATTCAAAAATTTGTATAACTTTTTAGAAATATTTTTGTTACTTTGTTGTAAAAATCTATAAGGTATTACAGAAACCTACAGAATTTTACATTTTTTTATATTGTGAAACTGCAGTTAAAATTATATTGTATATACCGGCAGTTTATTGTAGAAATGTACAAATTTACAAAAAAAAATATAAGTTTTTACAAACAAAACTTTTAGAGTCCGCATCAATTTAAAAACAATATTACACTTTAACCAAGAAGTTTTGCTATTATAATAAATCACATTGCACTGTAGTTCTATTGTTGAAAATGGAACAATAATTTACTTTACAGGACGATTTTCAATCTGTCAAAAATTAATGAAGTTACGGATTTTAAAGTTAAAAATGGAAATTTTTGAATTTTAAAGCCACAGCAGTTAAACAAATGTAAACATTCGCTTGAAACATTAGAAACTATTCTTAATTTTAAAATAATTTGAAAAATTTAACGCTCTCATTCAGTTCAAAATCCTATTCAAACATTTTTTCAACCTAAAATATTCAATTTTTAACACATTTAATTTAAAATTTTTTAATCAAGGAATACATTTTTTAAAACTGAATTATTTGAAATAGAAAGCTTTCAATCAATAATATTGCAGTGTGTTAAATTAAAACGTTGAACGTTACAATTTTAATTATTCTATTCAAAGAATTTTTAATATTTAAGTGAAATTATTGAATTTTGATGCATAAATAACAATTGAACAATTATTAATTTGGGAAAAATTTGAGTTAGTTTACGAGATATTTACAAGATTTGAGAAGATCCAAATTTAATTTAAAACTGGAAATGATTTCGAAAAATAAAAAAAATTTCGAAAGAAAATTTTGAAACTTTTTAAGGGTCTTTAAAGGATTTAACAAAATTAAAAAAAATTCCTAAGTTTGCTGGGGAAATTCAAAATGCTTGAAAAATTAATTTTAAAATAATATTTTTAAAAATAAAATTTTTTTTTTGGATAATAAATGACAATTGAACAATTATTAACTTGGAAAATAATCGAGTAAGTTTAAAATATCTTTAGAAGTTTTGAAAAGATTCCAAAATAATTCAAAACGTGAAAAGATTTCAAAACATTTAAAACACAATGTAGATTTTTTAAGATGACGAACACAAAATTTATAAGCATTTTGAAAACTTTTGAATGAATTAAAATATTGTTATTTTTTTGTTGAAAAAATTAATTTCAAAAAAATATTTAATAAGATTTCCTAAATTTAAAAAAAATAATCTGGACGATTTTAAGGTGATTTTTTTACTTGCGCAGGATTTTCAAAAAATTGTACAAAAAATTCCGAGTTCCAAGATAATAAAATTAATATAATTAAAATTACTTGAAATAATATAATTTTAAAAATTCATTAAATTTTTTGATCCATATTCTTCAATCCATAGCATTCAAAATGATCGCGTGATTTCTATTTTTTAAATCATTTAATAAAGTTAAAATTGTGCAATTTAACGGCTTTAAATTAAAAAAATTTTAATTGAAAAGCTTTCAAATCCTTCATTTTAAACGCGAAAATTATTGAGTGTTTGAATAAATATTTTTTTAAGCTTTAATTTTAAAAGTTTGAAATGCAAAAGTATTCCACTTTGAGTATTTTTATTTGCGGTTCAGTTTTTGTAACATCAAATGAAAAAATTTTTATTTTCAAGAGTTCGAATCTTTTAATTTCAATGACCGTGATCAATTATTTCTCAATTGTTCAATTTTTATTTGCAGTCCAAAATTTGTTCTCTTTCGTCCTAGGATAAGAAGTATTAAAAATATTGCAATTTCATAATTTCAAATTACATATATGGTGTCCAGTCGATTGCTATATATTTGAAAAAAAAAAACTTCAAACGTAAGATTTTTTGTTTTTTTAATAACGATCATGTACACATCCTAATTTAAAATTATCTCACTGCAATATTCTAAATATTTGTCATCCTAGGTTGAAAAAGAACAACTTTTTAGATTCAAAACTGGTAAATTTTTGTAGAAAATTAAAAATACAATAAAATACAATTATGTACAAAAACATAAAAAAAGTACAACATTTGTCTCAAGAACAGAAAAAAATTGTACTTTTCTGCAATTCTGATTGTAATTTATTGTATTTATTTGTATATTCCTGTAAAAACAGTTTTAGTTTTTTGCACTGTTTTGTAAAAATTTTTCCATCCGGGATTTTGTTGAAAATGTCTTGTTGTTTTTTTTTTTGGTTGGAAATTAGTCTTTTTAATTGAAAATGTGATAGTTCAGTTAAATATTCCATCATTTTAGCCAATGAATTATAATTTAAGATATATATTTAAGTTAGTTATATATTCAATTTTTGGTTGGAAAATTATTATTTTTTTAGTTGAAAATTCGCCTTTCTTTGTAGAAAATAAATCTTCTTAGTTGAAATTTAATCTTTTTGGTTGAAAATCCAATTACTATTTTCTTGAAAATTAGTTTTTTTAGAGTTGAAATTGTTATACGCGGCTTGCATAGAGCGAGACTTTTTTATTGGTAGATTCAAAACACTCTCGCAGACGACGTTTATTCATTCAGTAGGCAACCATATTAAAATAATAATGACTGTAAAGAAGATTTTTTCAATTGGCATTAGGGTCGTTAGTATTTATTTTTGTTCTGCAATCAATTTTTAAGAATTATATAATTTTTCTTTTTAAATTAAATTAAATTTTGGATTATTTTTGTTTCGTCCTGGACTGACTCATCGGACTCATCAGTAAGGCTATATGAATCAGTCCTGCCTTAGACAATACATTTTATAATTTATGCATTTAACGGTAATATTATATCCCTTTAGAAATTCATTTTCCAGAATGTATCAACCGGTTTTACAAATAAGAGCGAAAGGGAAATTACAGAATTTTGCCCATATTGGACCCTTAGGTACAAGCGCAATCAAGGCGACGTTGTCGGGTTTATAGCTATGACCTCTCCTCAAAAATTTTAAAGTTTCGTATTACAGTATTACAGAATCTGGTAAACTCGAAAAAACGTGTTAGTCTCTTGGCGGTCTCAGACCTGAAGGGTCATTCTCGAACCCAATAATAAAAATTTCTCCTAATTCTTAAAATATTTTAAATTTTGTTTTCATGAAAATTATTTAAAGGGGGAAAAAAAATGTGTCTTAAGTTGTGTCAATGTTTCAAAAGTTATATTATGTGATTACTTAGTGTCGTCCGAACCAAGCCTCCATCTACGCAGATGTAACCATAATAATACATAGGAATGGAAGTATTGGAGGAAAGGGAGATGGAAGGAAAATTACGAAGGATAAGTTTTTAAAAATTATTTAGTTGATTCATAAATATTGATACAAATTCGTTATCAATTTAATGATTTTTGATTTTCTGACTCAGTTTTGGCCTGCGAGTAAGAGAGAGAGAAATAGGTACTCCGCGAAGTGACGTCAGCAAGCCGGCAGGGCGAGTAGAGCGTGCGCGTAGATAGCCGCGCGCATCTCCCACCAACGATTTTCTACCCTCTCCGCTCGACTCCCACGCAACGCCCACACAGCCTTCCCGTTAAAAAGGGCGCGCATGGGCCCAGAACGTCAGAAGTGTTTGGGAGCTGGATGCGAGAACCCTCTCACTTAAACCCTACAACAAGCGTCTAGTCCATGACTGGCAACTTTTACGCCTCATAGCATGATCCAACAAATCATGGTCCCGCCACTTCGATGCTCAAATACGTTCGACTTCGCGTTACCCGAGTACCCCCACCATACTCGCTGCACTGGCCCGAACGGAACGCGAAGCCAACTGCAATTGAAATTCAAAGTTGTGAAGAAGATTGGATTTAAAGATCCAAGATGGAAGGGTAGTCGGGTCTAACTAGGGAGCCGTCTGATTGGTTGACTTTTTTTTACTTGCGCGTGGCGAGATCATAGTTTGTTGGATCATGGCCTCATAGGATCGGGTCTCTGGTTATGGCGTCTTAAAGATATTTTTCAGTAAAAAAACCGTTAAATCTTTTCCTTTTCGAATAATATTTTGTCTCCTGTGCATCCTACATGAAAATTGTATCAAAATAGATTAAATTATCTTCAAAACTAAAAAAAAAATTGATTCTAGCTCTTGCAGAACATCAGTTATAGTCTCTTATAGCAGGCTGCTTTTTGTGGAATTCATTTTACAAACTGAATAATCGAATTATTGTAACTGGTTCGTTTCAGTGCAACAACCCAATGCATTTTTCATTGGATAATGTCATGCAAAATATAAAAGGCTATAACTAATGTTCTGTAAGAGCTAGAATCAATTTTTTTTTTTAGTTTTAAAGATCATTTAATCTGCTTTGATATATTTTAATACACTTTTTATGTAGGATGCATAGTGGACAACATATTATTCGAAAAGGAAAAGATTCGACGTTTTTTTCACTGAAAAATATCTTTAAGATGCCATAACTTCAAAACTATTTATGCTAGAACATTCTTCTTTTTTTGAAAATGTTCGGTTTGTGAACTTTTTTTTGCTCTTGGACGTTTTACGTAAAATTCACCAAAAAAATAGAATTTAAAAAAAAAACTTACGTCCTTGTTTATTTTTGGTTTTGAGGCGGCGTGAAAAATGTTTAAAATTATAAAAAATTTTTAATTTCAAATCGTTAAAGTTGAAGAATTTTCAATTATAAATATTAAAAATTGAACTTTTCAAGCAAAAATTTAAGATTACATAACCTTAAAATATACATTTTGAAAATTGAATAATTTACAATTCTATATTTTCAAATTACAACAATTTTCGATTATAAATCTTCAGAGTTGCAAGACTCTATAGTATTGTAATCTTGAAAATTGAAGATTATTTAATTTTGAAGGTATACAATTAAAAATTATGCAATTTTTAAGTTTTACAATTAAACATTCTGTAAATTTGATAATTTACATTTGATATTTCTTCAATTCGAAAGATTTAGAATTGAAAACTTGTGTTTTGATTTTCAAAATCATCTCCTGGCTTCTGCTAGTAGGGAGTTGCGCGCGCCGCGTCAGAGACCCGATCCCATGGGGCGTAAAAGTTGCCAGTCAGGGACTATACTCTGTTCACCGAGAGAAGGACCTGAAGACGCGCATGGGGGTTGTGGTTTCTCGATGGAGGAGTGTTCTAACCCTTTTTTTTACACGTAGTTTCTTCAATTCTCTTCTCATTGGTCCCTTGGTATATTTATGACGATGTTCGAAATCAGCGGCCGACGCGCTATTTACGAAGGGTCCCTTTACTGGAAAAGGGACAAAAATTGAAAAGTTAAAAATTAATAATTCTGCAATCACTGGTTTGACCGTAATATATTCGGAATGTGCACATTATTCCGATTCCAACGACATGTGATTTGTCCAGAAAGGTTGAAAATTGGAAAACTAATCAATATTAAATTGCATATTGAGCTTAAGTTTCTTCAATCAAACTTCTTCAAATCTTCACCTTTTCGAATAATGTAATATATCATTGGAATCGGAATAATTCGTAGATGCTGATTATATTATTTTCAAATCGCTAATTTCAAAATTGACAGTTTTCAAATTTCCTTCCTTTGACCTGTCTCTGGGCAGAAGACCCCTGCTGCGGGAAGATCGCCGAAACAGATCTCACTGAAAAAACAGACTGTCGACCAGTGTCGTAAATCAATCAAGAAAAGGGTTTTTCATCAAGTTGAAGGACTTCACTTCGGATTGGCTGAAACATGTCATGAAATCCCACCTTCTTGAAAAAATTGAACAATAGGCTGCGCGAAGAAAACCAAAATTGGTCGTTCTTCAGGTCCTTCTCTCGGCGAACAGAGTTATAGACGCTTGTAACCCTACAGCTGGATGCCAGCCATAGGTACCTACAGCTGGTTGCCAGCTCTAGGTTTCCACCGCAAGCCATTGCCGTGCACAACAAATCTCTCTCGACCGCCAGAGTCTTCCAGCTGGATACCAGCCAAAAGACCATTGACGACGCATCGCATTCGCCCTCTTGTGAGGAAGCAACAACGAACTACGACGCCTTACTGTCCAACTTGCTTATCTGTAAATTCACCATGGTAAGGATCAAAAATTAAATAAAGAAAATTCGAAAACACACTATTCTAAGTTTTTTCACTGGTCACTGAACTTCTCCCCCGTCTTTCCTCCGCTAACGGGTTAGCTGGCATACCAGTCTGCCCGTTTCCGCTGAGACAGCTGGCATACCAGCCCTCTTAGCCGATACACTGACTAACATCTCCCCTCTCCCACGACCAACAAATCAACACTCTTCTAACTCAGCTCTTTCCAGGAGAGAATCGAAATCAAAAACACCCGCTCAACTCGCTATCTCTTTCTATCTTAGGAGATAGATACATCACTCCCCCCTTTCCACCTCCCTCGACATTTATCCTCTCACTCCCTCCACTGGTACTCTCCAGATCACTCTTCCAACCTGCCATCTCCCTCTATCTTATGAGATAGACACCTCACACCCTCCTTTCACCTCCCTCGAAATCTATCCACCATACATCCCTCCTCTACAAAAATGGCAACATTTCCTCTCACTCCCTCCTGTGGTTCCTCTACCTCTCCTGTCTCTTATTATCCCATGAGATAACTCCTTCTCACCTCCTCTCCATAGATGAAAATCTATTATCCCTGACGAATATCCTTCTTACTACTTCCCACAAATATCCCACCAAAAGTAAGGAGCATATCAAAATCTTCTCTTTTAACTGAAAATATAGTCATCCTAATTGAATATTTCATCATTTTAGTTGGAAATGCATCTCTCTCGTTGAACATTAATTTTTTAAACTGAAAATCCAACTGTTCATAATTTTAGTTAAAAATTCATCTTTTTGGTTTGAAATTCACCTATTCCGGTTGGAGATTCATCATTTTAATTGAAAATTCATCAGTTGGCTTGAAAATTGAATTTTGTAACTGAAAATTTAACTTTTCCATTTTCGGTTGAAAACTGCTCTTTTTTAGTTTAACATTAAACTATTTGGTTGAAAATTCATCCGTTTGTTTCAAAATTCAATTATTCCAGTTGAAGATTCATGTATTTTGTTGAAAAATCGTCTTTTTTGGTAGAAAATTAATCTTTTTATTTGCACAAAATCTAGTCTCGTTTAATAGAGTCAATAGCCAATAGAAGTTCCAGTCGTTCCTCATGGAGAGGGTAAATTAAAAAAAAAGAAACGCGCAATCCGGGCCGCAAAATTATTACATGCGTACTTTAACGTAAAATAGATTAAAGAGAGATAAACTTTGAATTAAGCAATCAATTAAAAATAATAAGATAAATTCAATCTTAAAATACGGTACGAAATTTAGAACTATTTTGAAAAAAATGACATTAATGCTACAATTTTCGCAAATTGCTGGCTGATGCCACATATTTCTTTATTTTTGCTCAATTCAAACATATTTTTAAACTTTTTCGCTGATTACCTTAAATAACATATCTGCCATCTCAAAACTCAAAATTTCATGAGTTTTTCATACTTACTAATTTGTAAGAGTTCCAAATATTTTAAAGTTTTCAAATGTTTTGAAGAAAATTGAAGAAACATTTCCAATTTCAAGATAATTTATGGGATTTCAAAATATTTCAAGAAATTCTCAATTGTATCGGATCTCCTAAGACTTTAAGGATTTACAAAATTTCAATAGATGTCAAGGGATTTGAAAGGTTTTAGGATATTTTACAAGATTCCAAAAAATTTCAAGATTTCAAAAATTTAAAGTAATTCTAAAAGTGTATAAAAGATATTATAGGATTTCCGAGGCTTCAAGGGTTTTTAGGGAATTTTAACAAATTTCTATAGAACTTGAGGAAGTAAATGAAATGGAATAAAATTGTAATGTACTTCCAGCGATATGTACGGTTTTTGTGGGATTTTATGGGGTCTCAGAGGATTTCAAAGATTTAGGCATTTTTAAAGGAGTTAAAAAAATGGTTAAAACCTCGATGTAATATCTACAAAATTGCATTATACTTTTTCTCTACTTTTTTTCATTTATGCTACTATTGACAGTATTTTGAATTTTAAAATGGTTACGAGGTCTGGAATTTACCCTTAAAACTTGAGATTTTTCAAATTTTTGCCTGCGGCGCTATTTCTTTGCTTTAAGCTAGTTACCGGTATACGAGAAGGCTATGTCAAATGGAAACCTTAGAATTATTTACACAATTTATTATTTTTACCTCGCATTCAATGAAATTTTGTTTTTGAATACATTTTAAAGTACTATAATAATCTTTGAACTAAGAAGGTGTATTTTGTTATTCAAGATTTTTTCCTGTCACCCGTTATAAATATTTTTAGTTTCTTCATGCTTTTTTATTTTTCATTTTATTCTAATTCCGATAATATTTTGAAACAATTATTTTGTTCCATAAAATTTTCAACTTATCTAGAAGCGTATCTAGAAAATTTCAAATAAATTTTTATTATTTCACAGAATTTTTCAAAATTTTAGGAAAAATTTGGTTCAGCTTAGAAATTGTAGTTGTTTAAACTGACTCGGATTATTCCTAAAATTGCCTTAAAATCTTCTCGATTCTTTTTTGGAAATTTTGGCATTATTTCCAGTTTTGAAATTATTTTAGAAATTCCAAAAAAATTCTAAGCATTTTTTAAAACAATTCGAACTCTCGCTAACATTTTTGAAAAATCTTTCAACCCGATAAAAATTGTCTCGGGTATTTTTTGAAGAATTTAAATAATGTTTTTAAAATTATTTTAAACCAGAATATTTCATTTGTTGTTTTTTTTTTAAATAATTTTTTCAACTGAAAATATAAATTTTTCATTTTTGGTTGAAAACTGATCTCTGTTAGTTGAAAATTCGTCTTTTTTGATAGAAAACTTTCTTGATTGAAATTTCCTTTTTTTATATTTCTGGGTTAAAAATTCAACTGTTCTACAGAAAATTTGCCTTTCTGCTTGAAAGATCAGCAATTTGGATACAAATTTTTTTCTTAACCTTCTGGGTTGAAAGTTGAATTACTTTGTTAAAATTTCATTTTTTAAATTGAAAATTCATTTTTTTTAAATCCTTCTTGATGGTTTAAAAATGCATCTCGCTTAGCTGAAATTTGATTTTTTCTCCCGTGATAAGACTTAGGAGAAGTCGCTATCTATCAGAATTATAGCAGGAATACTTCAGGAACATAAATATTCAGTTTAAGATTTAAGCCAATTGTTATAATTAATTTATATAAACAATTATTTTCATACAGTGCTCAACCGCAACAAAAAACTTTCTTTTAATCAAAAATACCTAAATATCTAGTAGTAGTATTTATACTGAAAAATTACTATTAGTTAACAATTACCTTTATTATAAATATTCTAGTAATCAAATTGTGTTTTTTTAGTTAACAATTCAACTATCTGTTTGAGAATTTGTCTTTTTAAGTTGAAAATTCACGTATTTTTATGAAAATCGTCTTTTTCGGTAGAAAATTAATCTTTTTGGTTGAAAATTTATGTATTCTAGTTAAATATTCATCACTTCAGTTGAAAATTTATCTTTTTGGTGAGAATAAAATAACTTGGTTCAAAGTTAAACTCTTTTATTGAAAATTCATCTTTTTGTTTTAAAATTCATCTATTCCAGTTTGAGATTCATCATTTCAGTTAAAAATGCATTACTTCAATTAAATTGTGTTGTGTGGAAAATTAATTTTTTTAACTGAAAATTCAACTGTTCCATTCTTGATTGATTTTTAGTTGAGAATGCATGTATTTGGTTAAAATTCGTCTTTTTCGTAGAATATTAATCTTTTTGGGTTGAAAATGCGACTATCTGGTTAAGAATTCATCTATTTTGTTGGAAATGCAATAGTTTTACATAAAACGTTAGAAATTTGAAGCGGTTCAGATTGATTTAATATATCAACCACATTAATTTTACCTAAATATCAACTAAAATTTAAGGATAAGAAGACAAAAGAAAAATTTCTTTGAATTTTTATTTTAAGTATAAGAAGATAAAATAAAAACTTGTTCGAATCATTATTCAAATTCATGGACTTCGGAGTCAAATTAAGAAAATATTCAACACTGAACTTCATCTGAAGGTTCTATGTGTAATAAATCTTGCAGATATGAAAAATTGTACTATGAAAGATAAACAATCTTCGTCATTCAACTTAGTATAGAACTGAACATATTTCGAAAATTCCGCAGTTATCGTTCATCGTCCAGACCTTAAAAATTTATTTCAAATTCTCAATCGCTGTTTATCTATTGTGCAGAAATGAAGATCAGCATTTTATTCCTTACCTGCATGGGTTTCATCGTTTTAACCAGTAAGTCTAATAAAATATGCGCAATATAACATTCAGGCAACGTATATTATCTCTGATTTTTCCATAATCATATTATTATTACTACTAACCCTACTTTTTTTATTATTTTGCTCTTTAAATAGGATCAGACATGAAAAATATTTGATTCCGTGAAATGAATACTTTGACGGAAATTTCCGTATTACATAGATATTACAAATGCTTATAAATTGATACAAGGTATTATTTTCCATCGATTTCCGGTCGCTGCATTCGATCCAAAAGTGAAATCTTTCTATAACGTTATATCGGGTATATTTTTGAACTCAATTATTTCAAAAACCTGACGTGATAGAAGGACAGCTTTCGAATTTTGATTCCGGGAATATTATACATCTCAAACTTGAACAATTTTTATTGGAATAACATTAGTTAGATTAATGATGGTGTTTTGAGCGATGTTGTTTGTCTGAGTGATATAAATTTATTATAATAATATAGGTATTTTTTTCCGACATACTTCAGACCAAATAAAAGGAGATTAGTTGTTGAATCCTTTATTGCACACTTCCAGTAGCCAACGTTTCGAAAACATATGTTTTCTTCATCAGGACAAAAAAAATTTGGAGTTCATCAACGTTATGTCTCTAATATAATTTTAACTAAATTAACTAAATTATTATTGTTGTAAGCATAAAATTTAGAATACATAAAACAATTTAAAGTAATTAATAATTTTTCAACGAAATTTAACTGGAAAATGCAGAATTTTAAGCAATGAAGAAGAGGAATAGGAATCTAAAGAAATATTTAAGATGTTGATGAACTCCAAATTTTGTTTGTCCTGATGAGGAAAACATATGTTTTCGAAACGTTGGCTACTGGAAGTGTGCAATAAAGGATTCAACAACTAATCTCCTTTTATTTGGTCTGAAGTATGTCGGAAAAAAATACCTATATTATTATTATAAATGGAATAACTTTGCTGATTTTTCAAGCAAAACCATCATTTTTAAAACTTGTGTTCAACTCATTGAAAAATCTATAAAAGGTTATATAGGAGAAGTAGCAAATAGAATATTTGGATGAAAAAACGCGAATGTGTATCATTTCCAAGTTTATTAAAACGATCACAAGGCAAAAATATGAAACTCGTAAATACGAGAAAGCTACGTCAAAATGTAAAGATTAGAATTATTTACACAACTTATTTTTTTCACCTCGCATTCTTATAAACAAACGTGATTGTGCGTCATTTGCAGCTGTGTTGAAACAAAAAGAAGAGCTTATTTCGAAACATGTAAATAGGATGTGGCATCTTCACCAAAATCACGTTTTTACGATTCATTGTTTTTCAATGAACATATAAGAATTATTTAGAACATTATTCTATTCACCTAGCTTTATTGAAGTTAAGAAATAATCCTTTTAGTACGTGCCCTCTCGTAATTAACACGAAATTCAATAAAATTTAATAGCACCCACCTGGCGAAAGATTTTTGAATAATTTTGAATTGTTTGAGCAATCATTATTTATTTAAACAACTTTTTACCTCCTGTCAGTCGTGAAAAATTATTCTCTTTCGGGATAAATGTTATAAAGTTGATGAATGTCAATAGTAGTACTTCTTGTTTAACATATTTTGTAAAAATCGTAAAAAATTATTATTTTCTATGGAATCAATGACAAAATTAAAGAATGTTGAGAGTAATATATTTTTCAAGGATATTCGGTCATTATTCAAACAATTTTTATTTGTTTAAACTATTTGTTCCCCTGCCAAGCGTGAAAAGTTATTTTATGGAATTAATGTGTCAGTTTACAGATGTTGAGAGTAATTTATTTTACTTCAGGATATTTAGCAATATTGAAAATAATTTTCATTTGTTTGAACAGTTTTACTTGTTCAAACAAATTTTATTTGTTTGAACAATCTTTTTCCCCCTAAATCGTAAAAAGTCATTCTCTTCTGCAATTAATGACACAATTAACGAATTTTAAGAGTACTACTTTTTTGTTGAAAATATTTGGCAATTATTTAAACAATTAACAATCATTCACTCTCGCCTTTCCACAGGGATAATGGATAAAAGTCTATATTGTTTAATCAATAATAATTTGTTTAAACAATTAAATTCAATTGCTCTAAGTATACCCAAGCGGAAAAATTATATATAGTTTATATATAGTGTGAAGTATTATACATAATATCCATTTGTTTTATACAATAAATGTTTAAAACAAATGAATATTATATATATAACTTTACCCCCGTAGATTAAAGAAATCTGTGAAATAAAAATAATTTGGATGTGGATCTTTCCTTAGGTATATAAATGAAACAGAACAGAGAAGTAATTTTAAGAAAAAAAAGAGCTATACTTTTCTTAGAGCAATTAAATTAAATTCTTCAAACAATATAGGGTATACATTCTGAGATAAGGAAATACTGAATAATAAAATAATATTGAATCGAAAAAACTAGACTTTTCTCCACCTTCCGTATGAAAAAGCGCAAGTGAGTGATTATTAATTATTTAAATAATTGCGAAAAAGCTTGAACAAAAATATATTACTCTGAACATCCGCTAATTGCATCCTTAATTCCAGAAAATAATAACATTTTACGATTTTAGGAAAAAAAAATTGTTTAAAGAAATGAAAATTGTTTAACTACTTACCAAATATGGTAAACAAGAAGTACTGCACTTGACATTCATCAACTTCATATCATTATCTCGAAAGATAATAACGGTTCACGACTTACAGGGGGAAAAATTGTTTAAGCGAATGATAATTATTCAAACAATTTAGAATTATTTTTAAAATACTTGGAAACCCTTTATTTATCGATTAAAAATTATTCATGTTGAAAAAATTTTGAAAAATACTGTCTTTAGCATGCATTTGATAGAAAACTGCTATTTTGCATTTTTTGGGGAATTTTCCAGGCATAATAAAAGGGTATTGGAAGGGTCATTAGAAAAAGTTATTAAGTGAAAATTATTCCTTGAAAATTCGTAAAGAAGAGACTATACTTCAATTTGCAAAAAGTTTATAACAAGTACTTCTTTTCACCATTTTTTTAAACCGAGGTTTTTCCCATTCAAAGCCCCACGTTAATTTCAAAAGCCCGGGGCACGGGTTACCGCAAAAAAAAATAAAAAAAAATTACGGATTTTCTTTAACCGGAAAACGAACAAATTGGGGCAATCGATTACCAAAAATCGAAAGTCAAATTTTTGGGCCACCCTAGGAAGACATCCTATCACTTCTATGGCATCGCTGATCAATCACATATGTAATATAACTACATTGATACAATTTAAACCTTTTTTATTAAAATAAATTTCAAGGAAACCAGATTTTAAATTTATTCGAATTTAATTTATTTGGATTTATTTAATTGGATGTATTTGTCATTGTTTTGTAATTGTAGTAGACAAGATGCATTTTAAGCACTCTCGATTGAGCAGAAGGAAATAATAATAATTATATATTTCTTTTTGTAATTCAAGACATTTTATATTTGTTTATTTTAAACTAGTTATTCTTTTTGAGATAAAAATATTTTGTATTTTTCCCCCCTTTTTCCTTTTTGGATAAAAAACTCGTTTCAAATTTTACTAAAATATAGCATTGATATGTGCAGCAGTCATTAAAAACCTGTTTTATTTCTCAAGAAGTCGAAGCATTTAAATTTTGAACACTCTCGATTTAGGAAATTGAGATAATAAATTTCTTATTATAATCCCTAACATTTTTTTGTTTTAATAAATTGAAAATTTAAAGCTTTTTCGGGTTTTAATTTTGTGCGAAACTACGAATGGCAAGATTGTCAAGATTCGTAGTTTCGCACACGATTGAAACCAGAAAAAGCTTTAAATTTTTAATTTATTATAATGAATTATCGTGAAAGCATTAAATCTATTTTATTTATTTTTATTTTAAGGAAGTGTCTACGTGTACCGAAATTTCGGTACAAATATGGGTGTGTCTAGACAAATATCCGGCTATTTGTACCGAAATTTCGGTACACGTAACCACGGTCTTATTTTAAACCAGTTATTGTTTTTAAGATACAATTTTTTTCTCTTCTCTTTTTTTGTTGCTTAAAACAGAGACATTTATCTTCTGGGTTAAAAAAATCATATTTTGGGTTGAACTCTTTTTTTGAAAATTCATTTTTTTGCCATTCATCATTTGAGTTAAAAATTCATCTCTTTTGTTGAAAATGTAACTATTTTGATGAAAATTAATTTTGTTGTTGTTGAAAATTATATTTTTTCACCAACCATTTTGTTACCAATTTTGTTACCAATCATGTTCTGGGCTGAACTCTTTTGTTGAAAATTCATTTTTTTATTTATTTATCATTTGAGTTGAAAATTCATCTCTTTTGTTGAAAATGTAACTATT
>CAKNYM010043462.1:0-21960 GCA_932195095.1 Andricus curvator
TCAAGATTACAGCAAACCGAACACTATAATCTCCGATCGAGGTAGTGCGTTTACCTCTTTCGAATTTACTGATTTTATGTCCGAAAATCATATAAAGCATGTACTCATAGCGCCAGGCTCTCCTCAAGCCAACGGTCAGGTGGAGAGTGTAAACAGATTCATGGCCCCGATGCTAGCCAGACTGAACGATGACAAGAAAGGAGAGTTCTGGCCAAAGGTTTTAAAGAACGTTGAATATTCTCTCAACAATACTGTGAATCGGTCTACGAAATCAACTGCGAGTCGTCTGTCGTTTGGCGTAGATCAGAGAGGCGAATCGATCGACGATGTAAGAGAATTTATCGAAAACCATGTTCAGGAAAAACCTAGGGATCTAGATATATTAAGAGAGACTGCTAGGGAAAATACCGAGCTCATGATTATTCTGAGGGCGATCTCCTAATGATTCGCAACTTCGATAGTACTCCCGGCGTTTCGCAGAAACTCATCCCTAAGTTTAAAGGGCCATATGCTATTATTAAAGATTTGCGTTATAAAAGATATGTATTAGCTGATATTCCAGGGTTTCAAAACACTTAAAAGCCCTATAAAGGAGTTTGGGAAGCGAAGAATATTCGTCCCTGGGTTGAGGCCGACAACAACCTAGAAGACTCTGAGAATTAATTATAAGTTATGCTCAAAAGTTGATTGTAATGCGGATCAGAGACGGATCGTGGTCAGGAAGGGCCGAATTGTAGTAGCGAAAATAAAATTAAGACTATAGAGGTAACTAGTAGAAGCTCACGAGCTCGCGCAGAGCTGCGAGTTGCTCAGTCTGTTCCGATATTTTGTAGAATCACTACGTTCGAAATAAACCTCGCTTCCATTTTACATGTCCGTGGCTTTTATTAGTAGAAATATCTAACCCTTCAGATATTTTAATTTTGTTTTAATTTTTTTGCAAGGTTATTAATAAATTAAATGTATAGACATGCAATTTCAAATTTAAAGAAGAATATAATGTAAAAATTATTTGTATGTTTCAATGAAAATAATTGTTTAATGCTTGTTATGTTGTCAACTGATTATTTAGTTATTAACTTATTCTGTTAAAACTTACATTTTCTGGAATTAGGGTAAAAGGTTATTAATAAATCAAATTTTCATAAAGAAAATGAAAGTAAAAATTATTTGAATTTTTTAATAAAAATTATAGTTTAAAGATTCTTATTTTGTGAAATGATTAATTAATTATTAGGTCATTAATTTTTTTCACGATAATAAATTAAATAAAGATTGAAATTTAGTTTTTTTTTCTAAATTAAGTAACATAAATTGATAATTTACATCAAGCTTATATCATTGAATATTAGGTATAATGTGTATAATAAAAGTTTATTTATATTTCAAATACACTTATTACAATTAAATAATTTTTCAAATGTGCCTGATTTTGTAAAATGAGTATCTGAATTTAGTTTTCAAAAATATATGTAAACATAATTTATTTTTTCTGAAATTAGTATAAAAGGTTACGAATAAATTAAATTTTTAGAAATAAAAGTAAAAATTTAAAATAAATGTAAAGAAAAAATTAATTAAATGTTTTAATGAAAGTCATAGTTTAATGCTTTTTATTTTTCGAACTTCTTGATTAATTATTATCTGATTGATTTTTTTCACAATATTAAATTACATGAAGATTGAATTTTAATTTGTTTCAATTATGTACATAAATTGATTATTTACTTTAAGGTTATGTAATTGATTATTGGCTATAATTTGTAAAATAAAAGTTTATTCACATTTAAAATACCTCTATTCCAATTATGTAATTTCTATCGATGTTTAGGAGGTTGTGAAATTATTATCTGAATTGAATTTTAAAAATTATATGTAAATATGTATTAATTTTTTCTCAAATTACTATGAAAGGTTACTAATAAATACAATTTTCAGAAATGAAAGTGAAAATTAAAAAAAATGTAAAGTAAAAATTAATTGAATGCCTGTATGAAAATTATAGTTTAATGCTTTTTATGTTGTGAACAGATTAATTAATTATGAGCTGATTTTTTTTTTCACAATATTAACATCCATAAAAATTAAATTTTAATTTGCTTAAATTAAGTATGTACATGAATTGATTATTTACTTGAAGGCTGTGTAATTGAATATTAGCTATAATTTTGATAATAAAAGGTTATTCATGTTTAAAATACCTTTATTCCAATTGTATAATTTTTGTAAATTTGTGTGATGTTGTGAAATAAGTATCTGAAGTCTGCTTTAAATATTATATGTACATATATTTTACTTTTCTATTAAATTAGTTTAAAAGGTCATTATTAATTCAAATTTTCAGAAAAATATAAAGTAAAAATTATTCGAAGGTTTTACTGAAAATAACTGTTTATTACTTTTTATGTTGTGGTATGATTAATTAATATGTACATACATTTAAATTTTTCTGGAATTAGTTTTAAAGGTCATTACTAAATTAAATGTATTGAAATGCGATTTCAAATGAAAAAATATATTTTGAATTCATATGAAAAAAGGTAACCTACATCTTGTGAGATAATTATCTAAATTCAATCTTCAACATTATATGTAAATATGTTTGAAGGTTTTATGGAATTAGTTTAAAAGATTATGAATAATTTAAATTTTTAGAATAATATAAGATAAAATTATTTTGATGTTTCAATGCAAATAATATTTTTGATTGATTTTTATGTTATAAACTGATGAATTTACTATAATTACCTATTGACTGATTAATTTTTTTCAAAACATTGAATTACATGAACATTGAATTTGAATTATTTTCAATTAAGCCACATAAATTGATTATTTACATTAAGGTTATGTCATTTAATATTGGCTGCTATTTTTATGATAAAAATTGATTTTTTCCTTTAAAATATCTCCATTACAATTAGAAAAATTTTTCAAATGTTTGTGATGTTGTGAAGTGAGTATCGGAATTCAATTTTCAAAATTATATGTTCATATATTTCAATTTTTCCTGGTATTAATTTAAAAGGTTATTAATAACTGAAGTTTTAAGATAAATATTAAATACAAATTCTTATAATATTTCAATGAAAATAATTACTAAATGCTTTCTATGTTCTGAACTCATTAATTAAATATTATACGATTCTGTTTGAAAGTACATTTTCTGGAATTAGGTAAAAGATTATTAGTAAATTAAATTTAATAAAGAAAAGTCCATTTAAAAAAAAAAAATATTTATAAAGTGAAAATTATTTGAAAGTTTCAATGAAAATTATTTTCTCATGCTTTTTATGTTGTGAACTGATTAATTAAGTATAAGCTGATTACTTTTGTTCACAATATCAAATTACATAATGATTGAAGTTTTTTATACCATTAAGCCATTTCCCTTTCGGCGAGCCTCTAGGGGTAAGCGTGACAGTACCCGATTCGGGTAGTGTTTCTAGGTGGATAGTTTCTTGTAGTAAATAACTAGAAGTGTGTGCTCACCACACCCACGACCGCCAACAGCAACGCAGTAGTATCAGACGGTCACCCATCCAAGTACTAACCGCGCCCAACACTGCTTAACTTCAGTGATCTAACGGGAACTGGTGTTTCCAGCGTGGTATGGCCGTTGCCATAATTTTAATATTATAATAATATTTAAGTTTAATATTCTTTAATTAAGTAACATAAATAGATTATTTACTTTGAGATTATGTAATTGAATATTGGCTAAAATTTGTATAATAAAAGTTTATTTATATTTAAAATAGCCAGTTACATAAATGTCAAATTATTTTTGAGGTTGCGAAATGAGTATCTGAAATCAATTTTCAAAATTATATGTACATATGGTTTCATTTTTCCTGGAATTAGTTCAAAATGTTATTAATAATTCAAATTTTCATAAGAATATAAAGTAAAAATTATTTGAATGTTTCAATTAAAATAATTATTTGATACTTTTCATGCTCTAAACTTATTAATTAATTATTTGCTGATTAATTTTTTTGACAATATTGAATTACATAAAGATTGAATTTTTATTTATTTTTATTGATCTGCAATGATTTTCTGTATTCAATTTTGAAAATTATATGTACATATGTTTTATTTTTTTTATAAAATTTGTATAAAAGGTTATTAATAATTTAAATTTTAAGTAATGCAATTGAAAATATCAAAAATATGAATAAAAAATGAATTGAATATTTCAATGAAAACATTTGTGTAATGCTTTTTATGTTTTGAAATGATTGATTAATTATTGATTCTATTAAAACTTACATTTTCTGGAATTAGTTTGAAAGGTTATTAATAAATTGAATGCTCAGAACTGAAAGTTCAAATTAAAAAAAAACTAGGTAAAGTAAAAATTATTTGAATGTTTTAATAAAAATTATAGTTGAATGCTTCTTATTTTGTAAATTGATTAATTAATTATTAGCTGATTAATTTTAACCACAATAATGAATTACATAAAGATTGAATTTAAATTGTTTTAAATTCAGAAACATAAATTGATCATTTACTTTCAGATTATGCAATTGAATACTGGGTATAAGTTGCATAATAAAAGTTTATTTATATTTGAAATAACACTATTTCAAGTACATTATTTTTAAAATGATTCTGATGTGAAACGAGTGACTGCATTCAATTTTCAAAATTATATGTGAATATGTTTTTATTTTTTCTGAAATAAGCATGGAAGGTTACTAATATATTAAATTTTCAGAAATGATATTGAAGTTTTTTTTTAATGTAGAATAAAAATTATTCAAATGTTTGAATGAAAATGATAGTTTAATGATTTTTATTTTATAAATAGATAAATTAATTATTAGCTGATTAAGGGAAGAACTAGGAAGGGAAAAAATGGTAACTAGACAAATTAAGAGAGCCTGGAAGTCTGAAGAGAAGCTGAAAAGGGGAGAGGGGGCAGAATAGCACAAGTATGCTTGGACGAAGTTCGGAACAAGGAGACGAGAGGCAATTTGGGAAATTCGAAATGGGAGGAAGAAAGGAAAAAAATGAGGAGGGCTTGTGCTATACAAGAAGGGGTACTGGAGTGGGAGGACATAGAGTTAGAGCTATTAGTAAAACAAGGAGAAGAGAGATGGATAAAGATTATGGTTTCGATGTACAATAGATGGTATATGATGGTCAAAGGGTTGGCGGAACCAGAATATTTGCACAAAATAAAAAAGGAAGACAAATGGAACAGGGTGGTACGGTTTAGAATGGGAGAAGGAGTGAGATCTTGTAGATATTGGATGGATGAAGAGGACAATCTGCGCAGAGTATGTGGATGCGAAATGGAGTCATGGGCATATGTGTTAGAGAGGTGTACAGGAGAGGAAGATGGACAGTTGAGTGTGGATGAGTTTGTAAGATGGATTTTGGATGGTAATGGACAGGGAGTGACGTGGATGAAAAAAGTGGAAGAAGTAAGAGAAAGCAAGGGAGTAGGGCAGAGCCAAACGGTTAATCCTGTCTAAAGGAAAGTAACTAGCAAAAATTTAAAATTTTTAAATCGGTGAAAATGTATTTCATGGTAAGAGAAAACGGAAGCCCTGAAAGATCGACCATTTTTAGAAGTTTGAGAACCAATAGTATTAATATTATTGTTATTTTAAGTAAGGCGAAACATTAGCATATAAGCAGCGGTTAAGTTAGGTTAAGGATGAAATGTAAATATATGTACAGGGAGCGGAGGCCCTCAAACCCGTAAAAGGGCGAAATTAAATATACATACATACATACATAAACTGATTATTTACTTCAAGGTTATATAATTGAATATTGACTGTAATTTTTATAATAAAAGTTTGTTAATGTTTATAATACCTCTATTTCAATTATATATATTTTTTTAATTTTTGCGATGTCGTGAAATGAGTATCTCAATTTTTATTTCGAACTTTAGTGCACATATATTTTAATTTTCTCTGGAATAGTTTGAATATTATATATATATATATATATATATATATATATATATAATATTATACTCATTCAAATTTTTAGAAAAATATGAAGTAAAAATTATTTGAATGATTCAATTAAAATAATTCTTCAATGCTTTTAGTGTTACGAAATGATTAATTAATTATTGGCATTTTTCAATGAAAATATTTGTTCATTAATTTTTACATTGTAAACTGATTAATTTTTTCACCATATTGAACCACATAATTATTGAATTTTAAATTTTCTTTTGTGTGTTAACATGAATTCATTACTGACATTAATATTATGTCATTTAATATTGGCTATGATATGTACAATCAAAGTTTATTTATGTTTCATACCTCTATTACAATTGAGTATTCTAGCATTACGTCATGGTTATGATAGGATATTTGGCAATTTTTTCTCAAGGTTAGCATAGTTGGTACATATTTACAATAAAATAAGATATACCAAATTTCAGGTTGGAGTATCGCATCGATTTGATCAGAATAGGGCACTCTAACTTAAAATTTTTGATAGTTGATTTTATTTCGTGAAAATGAAAGGTCTTCAACCGATAAAAGAATAAAACATAATTGCGCAAATGCATTCTACACTTGAAAAATATTAATATTGATACATTTATAACTTACTTTTACGTTTAGAATATTTTTTACAAAAAGTCGTATGCATTCCCATGTAAGAATGTACTAACTATGTTAACCTTCATGACATTTGCACCTATTCCATTATGATTGTGAAGTCTAGCTCAAATACTCAATCATGTAATAATTTTAAATGTTTGTGACCAATTCTCGATTTTCAAATTCCACTTTTTGCACGCTTCAGAGAAGGAAATGGAAAAAAATGGAAGGTTGTCGGAATTAAAGTTGGAAATATCATCTTTGAAATGAGATTAGGGACATGATAAAATATCTACTGGTTCTCGAATTCTCATGAAAAATGTGGAAGCATAACCAAGAGGAAAATCGGACGGTCCATTGGTGACTATATTTTTTGGTCTGTTGTTTTTCGCACGTTAACAAAAGATTTAAATTCGACATTCGACTGCCGCTCGACGAACTGATTTTCGTCTTGGACATGCTTCCACATTTTTTATTATAATTCGAGAAGAAGAAAAAACACAATGTATTGTTTACAGCGATTTCAGAGTAATATATACCTGCAACAAAAATTACCTTCAAGTGATAAGATTTACCCACCACATGGGAAATGGTTAGCATGTCAACTCTATTGAATCTTGTTTTGTATCGATGCGAAAAAATTCAACTTTATTTACTTGAAAGTTACCAGCAACAAAAATTTACTTCTGTTTTTTCTGTGAATATTTCATTATGTTCTTGATCTCATTTTAAAGAGAAGATTCCAAGCTTTAATTTATCGAAGTTTGAAATTTTTCAATTTACATCCCTGAGGCATGGAGGAGTGGGACATAATATATCTCTGAGATAACCACGAAAAAAGAGAGGCATGTATCTTAATTCAATTTTCAAAATTATATGTGGGAATATTTTAATTATTCAGCTATATTTTGTCGTACACTGTTGTTTTTCTGAATTATTTAAACGTTCTAATATGATAATGTTGTAATGATTTAGCGATGTTTCTTGATTCACAAATTTACAAAAATGGCCGTGAAATGAGTATTTGGATTCAATTTTTCAAAATGACATGTACATAAGTTTGAATTATTTAGCAATGTATTTTGACATGCTCTTCTTTTTCTATAAAAATTTATTTTAACAATCCAGTGCAAATACATGTTTATCGATTTTTATATTGAGAACTGAGAATCGGATCAGAATATGATTTTTTAAATTATAGGAATTAATTTTGTTAATGATTTAGCGATGTATATTGATGCTTACATTTTAAAAAATGGCCGTGAAAGTACCCGCAAATGTCATTGTACAAAAATTATGTTTTTTTTAAATATATTAAATTACATAACGTGCTATCTGTCAAAGTAAATAGAAAAGTTAAGAAGTTGGCAATTACAAAAAAGGAAGGAGCAAAGAAATAAGCTTTAATATAACTTTTAAATACATTTAAAGCAATAGATAAATACACATAATAACAACTTTCCCACTTACATAGATGATGTTTGAAAAATACACTTAAATTTACTTCCTTAGTATTACATCCCTACAGTGACTGTGATGCAGGCATTAAAATACTATAATGACAGACTTAACTCTGTAAACTGCAGGGAGCATTTCTATAAACAACTAATATTCATAATTGACACGATAAATTAGTCCGAAGAAGTTCCGCCGAGCGAGCGTCCCAGCGGTCTCGAGCGCCGTTGATGCATCGCGTTACTCTTTATTTAATTTCTCAAAAACAAAAAAAAACATGTTGTGCTTCAAGGCTTTGAAAAAAAAAATCCTGATTTTTATTTTGAGACCAAAAACAAAAAAAATGAGTCGAAATTTAAAAAAAAATCTCGAATACTTTTGAATTTCAAAAAAGGGGTTAAATTTTCAATTTTGTACTACCTAGTAGGACTACACTTTGCCCAAGTTTGAGTTCGATTAGAGAAAGTCATTTTTCAGGGTGGATACACTTGATAAATAATGCCCCATATATGTGATATAGGAACAGTATACATATAATCCAGGCATTATGTGGTCGAACTGTAATACTGAAGGTGCTCCAAGTAGAGTGAAAATGTAAATTAAATTAAGAGCTACATCTTCTGCTCGCTTCGATTCCATAGCTTTGAGGGCTACAAATTTCGTTAGATGGTCCTGGTAAATTTGAATACATTTTTCATAGACCGTCCGGATGAGATTGAAAATCTAAAAAGTCTACCTGACAGCGCGAATTAAATTCAGAAAATAGTAGAGGCTAAGGCAGGCCTGCCCAAGTAGGGGAAAACTGCTTATTTGTCACATGTGCGAGTTCCACCACCACTTCCTTCTTCTCAGGTCCAGAGGCTTTGGGGGGTGGTCGCTCTCGTGAAGTTGAATGAGTTGAGGTCAGTGGTGGTGTTAAATTCCCATCTGACAAATGAGCAGTTTTCCCCTAATTGAGCAGGCCTGGGCTAAGGGACCATCCCTTTCTTAACAGCTTTCTATTTCTGTTGACAAGGTTCACACACACTAATCAGAATTTCCACATCCCGACGAGTAACGTTTCTGTGTTTAGTACACAACACTTTCAGCATTCGGTCACGTCATCCATGTCATATAGTATAGATGTATGTGTTACTTGGAAAACATCAAAAAGTTCACTTTCAGGCACGTAAGATAATACCAGAAAGTTGTCACTTTGGACAGGATTTATCGGCTATTCATTTTGTTGTAAAACCAAGACATCGTACTTATATCTAAGAGCCAGTAATCCTGCAGTTTATTTTTCTCTGATGATTTGAAACTATTTACTTCCTTTACCAACTGTTTCTACCGTTCGTCCCTTAAAAATAAACTGTTCTTCGTCGCCGAAATTTGAGTTTCAGCCATCGTGAACCTCACTGAATATGAACATTGGTCAAGAGTTTCTGCAGAGAATTGTGTACCTTGCATTTCCGTGAGCGGTGGAAGAGGTGGTTGAGTCATAAAACAGAATGTGCACGTCGAGACAAAGTGGGTGGAGAACGTCTGAAAAAGTCCTGTTGACCATCAGAACATTTTTATGATGAATGAAATGTGTTGATTTTACTAAAAATTATATTAAATTTTAGTAATAGTAATCTTGCATTTCAAACTTATCTCAAAGATATTGATTGTCACAGAGAAAGCCATTCAATTTGCATTTACTGTGTCCTGTTGAGTGAATTGTAGCCAACAATACAGATTGGTTACAATACTGGTAGGACACCCGGTAAGAAGGAGTTGCTTGGGAAACATAGACTGGCATTTAGAAAAATTGACATTTCAATGCCTTTAAACGCATACCAATTGCATTTTTGTCCGAAATCACATTGAATGCGCTTTACTCTACAGAACTCGTTTCGTTTTATTCAGTTTTAATGCGCATAAACTTCAAGGCATTAAAGTGATTTGCTTGTCATGTCTATGACCTTATGCCATTTAATACCATTCGATGCTAGTCGGCGAACTGCCAAATTGTGTGCAATGCAATGCCTTTCACGAACTAAGTATCGAACTATGTCAATGCCATTTAATGCTGTCGACAAAATATTGAATAGAATCAATGCCGGTCAATGCGATTAATTTATTATTTTTCGGGCATGAATGCAATTGGTATGCATTTGAGGGCATTGCAATGTCTATTTTTCTTAATGTGAGTCTATGCGTCCCAATCTACTCGTTGTTACTGGGCATTAGAACTAGCTCAAACAATTTTATTAATAAAAATTGATTAACAAAGAGACTTTGTGTACGATAAGTTCTTCTTCTTCTAAGATAAAATTTATGAATTGTGGATTCACTCAAGGGAGAGATGATTTCGTAATTTTTGTTATCATTTTAAGGCTCATGTAGGTGGTAATGTAACCTAGAAAACTCACCTGAAAAAATAAATTCTAAATGCTAGCGCAACGAATGATTTTCGGGGGGCAATTTTTTTCCCTCTTGGAAGCTGAAATCCATATTTGAGGCGGAAAGTCCCTGCGGATCGTCAACACTTACGATAAATGTGCTCAATTCCTTAAATATTGCATCTCTAAAGCAGCAGAAGAAAAATAAACAGAACTGGCGCGATATTCAAAATAGAAAAATTATTCCAACGGACATAGGAGCTTATTTCGGAATTTTTTGAGTCATTATTTTACGTTCAATGTATTTTTCCTCATTTTAGTGTTTTTATAAAAATCTATTTTCTAATAAGATACATTTGTTATGGTTTTCAATAATTTATTACAACTTTATGAAAATTATCACTCTTTTGTCTGTTGGAATAATTTTTCTATTTTGAATATCGAACCAGTTCTGTTTATTTTTTTCTGCTGCTTTGGAAATGCAATATTCAAGAAATTTAACATATTTATCGCAAGTGTCGACGGTCCGCAGCGACTTTCCGCCTCGAATATGGATTTGAGCATCCAAGAAGAATAAAATTGCCTCCCGATAATCATTCGTTGCGCTAGCATTTGGAATTGATTTTTTTTTCAGGTGACTTTTCTAGGTTACATTACCCCCTACATGGGCCATAAATTCATTAGGAAAATCCTCTCATAGGATATGTGCAAATTGGATTCTCCTCCAATACAAAACCAAGAAACATAACTTTCTTCGCACAACGAGGTCTTTATCGTAGGATAAAGTTTAAAGTCGTTACGAGTTCCATTGCGGCTCTATTTTTAGTGTTAAAGTAAAAACTGCCATTAGAATTGAAAATTCAATAAAATACATTTTGATTTCCTCGCACAACAAGTTTTTATCGTGAGATAAAGTTTAAAGTCATCACGATGGAAATTTAATTTTGAATTAAACACATAGAGATGCAACCATGCCCAATAAGGTATTTATCATTAGATAAAGTTCAGAGTCGTTACAATGGAATTGCACACAATAATTAAAAATCCCATAACTCATGTCTACTATCCGAATTCTAAATGAATAAGGATAGTTTCGTTGCTTAAGAACGTCTGGCCTCGTAGATCTTCGAGTTAGAAGTGATAAGTGAAGTGGTTCCGATACCTGAATGAAGATGATAGGTGCATCGGACCCACGCTATCCCCAATTATTAGTTGATAACGATATTATAATCATATCTTCGCTCCACCTGGTTGTCCTCTTTTGAGTCACGGGCGTATCAATATTAATCTTCGCTCCTTTCTTTATGATTTAATTATAATTTAATTGTGATTTAATTCTAAACTATGAAAATAAAACGGACCGTCTCTACGCCCTACAAAACGGATAGACCTTTTATCTTTTAAAAGATCTATGGGTTTCAAAAATTAAAGAAAAATAGATATATTGAGCAAAATTGTCAATCAACTAACGCTATCTGGAACGTAAATGATTTAGTAGTCTTAATAGAGAAGAGAAAAAAAAAGTTTAAAAATGTGTGGCAGAATATCATGTCGGTATCTAAATCTTATATATACATACAGCGATTAATGCCCCTCTAAACTGAAAAATCCTTCGAAATAAAAAAAAAAATCGATATTCAAGTCATAATGATAACAATAATAATGGAGAATCGATAAGAGAAATAGAAAGCTTAATGAAAAGCCGTAGTAAAAAAGACACAATAATTTTCTAACAATAAGAAAAGGTTTGAAACCCTATTTTGTGATAGAAAAATAAGCGACACAACTTCATGTTGGAAAATTGTTTAAATCCCCCATTCGTTGAAACACACAATCCGGTGACAAATAGTGATTATATTCATTATGATTGTAATTGTTAATCATTCATATTATGTTGTTGCATTACGCGCTCAATTTGTTTACGTCCCTTTATAGGTTGATTCTTGTGCACTCTAGTGATCCTCTCTTTTCGAAGTTTTGTTATCCTCTCCTTGTTGTTTTTCCTTCTCTTAGAGTTCTTTGGTTTAATTTGCTTCCTCTTCTTTTTTGAAAGGACGATCCTTGTCGAAATATTTTTCTTCTTCGATGGTATACTGCTCAGGGTAAGGTTGAAAATGTACAGAATCTCCTAACTCTACTCTTTTAATAGATTGGATGATTGGTTTTATTATTGTGCCGTGGTTTACTGATAATGTAACCCATGCTGTTTTTGAGGGGTTTTGATGTTTATTTTATCCGTCTGGATATCCTCGGGGAATTCTTGTATCATCTTTTTATCATCTGGATTTCCTATAAGTTTAGATCCCTCTCGAATTTCTGCTTACTTTTTTTCAAGTTTTTTGAAAGCGTGAGTTCTTTTAGGCCTCACCTTGTTTTTAGACCTTGAGAATTTTTTTGTTACTTTGGATAGAAATCGTTTTTTCCTTCTTTTTCTTCGGATTCTCAATTACTTTCCCCAGAGCCTGATTGCACTTACTTTTGCATTCTACAGATTCCTCTATAGAGAAATTTTTGATACGATGAATGCGACTGTTCGAAATTCCCATTTCATCGTGTTCAATTTACGAAAGAAAAATCTTCAGGTTTTATTTCAGTACCTCTGTCCTCAAAAATTTTGAAATCAGACAGTTTTGTGCTTGCCATCTGTTCAGCCATATGTTAAAAAAACGATTATTATCACGATTCTAATTCGTATCTCATAACTAAACATTTTTATTCACCTAGATCCCTTTCACCAAAACGAAACGACTTATTCCACTTGAGTATCTCCATTTCTCAAAATGAATTCTCAGCTTTATGTGAGAATGAAAATTTTTATTTTTTCCTTCTTAATGAAAGAAACTTGGAAATAAAAAATATATAGCTCCAGGAGATCCTAAGTAGATGCATTTTTTATTTTTAGTATGTAGCGCGATAGTTTAAACATGCTTTATTATATAAAAAAAGGTTAATTACATATTTTCACAAATTTTGATATTATCTTTTTGTTGATAATTTCAAAACTTATTTATCTATCCTGAAAAGATAATTTTGTTTTGTTTTAATTTTGTCAGTTTTTCTAGAAGGTTTTTTATTATTTAAAATTTGTACATTCTCATCTTAACAAAAAGGTATTGGTTTTATGTATAATTTGACTCAGTCGGTTTTCACCTAATCTCCACGTTTTGAGATCCCCTGAGTCAGAAAAAACGAGTTTTACGAAGGTGTCTGTCTGTAGTTTGTTTGTATTCTGTAGTCACGATAACTTTCGAAAAAATGCTCAGATTGGATTGAGCTTTGGCACCCTTTTCTAAGACATAAAAGAAAAGGACAAGTTCGTTAGCCAGCTATTTTGGATGAAAATTCAAAAATTTAAAGCATTTTCAAAATTTTAAGACCGTTTCTTCCAAGATTTGAAAATTCTATGAAATAATAAATGAAAATTTCAAGCCAACCAAACGCACGACATGAAAAAGTCAAGATAAGAAAAACGTTGCTTTTTGAAAGCCCTACAACATTATCGTAACAACTTTTTGAATTTTCCTGAAAAATCGAAAATTCAAATTTTGACCTCACAAAAAATAATGAAAAATCAACCAAAATTCCATTTTGGGGTCAAAGTATGCACGATACAAAAAAAGATGAATTGACAAAAATTTTGCGCTCAAAAAAGGTCTGAAAATGTGTCGTAAGTCATTTTTTCATAGAACGCGTGGTTTATATTTTACCCGTGAAAAATGACATTACAAAATAGACAAAAAATACATTATCGAGAGCGAAGCGCGACATCCAACAGGTGCACGCCCTAGGCGAGCTCAAACTGGCGAACGAAGCAAGCAGCGCGCGATGAGAATGTTCCCGCGCAGAGGGAAGATTTATTAATGTAGTTTTGTTTTCATATCATTATTATATATATTATAACGGGGTTTTACCAAAATTCACATATAGTCGGTACCTGGCCAGGGATGGCCCAGGATAGAAACCCTATTATAAAAATGGCTGCCACTTACCTGCCGTTCACCGTGACACCTTCCCGGAATAAACCGAGTTCGCCGGTCGCACTCTTTCGACCCGTGAACAACCCACGAAGCTCGTTGTTTCTTGTTTGCCCTTGGCGCCAGAGAGGAAAATCCCTATCCGAGTCTCGTTGGATCGGACCCTGTCAACGGCTGACAGGTTGACCAGCTCACAAATCTGCACGAGAGGGAAGTGAGAAAATTTCGGAGCGAGAGAGAACACCACGAATCAATTATCAAAATCACAAATACTTGATGTATTTTAGACCACAAAAGTTACTCAAAATGGCCGCGCGAGACACCTAGCTTAGCCCCGATGCCATGCGGCGTCCATTGTCGCGTGGTCTCGCGCTGACTCCTGGCTAACGCTCGATCACGCCAATCTAAAGTCGTGCTTTGCGGATCGAACGTTCCTCCTGTCACTTCGCGTTGAGGGGGTCTTGAGTAACACAAACTAATAAGCCAAAGAAAAGAAGAGTCACTCAATGCACACGCGGTTCCACTCGATCATCCGCGTGTTTTATTCGCTCAGTCCATTTTTGTTCTCGTTTTTTTAATAAAACCTGAGCTTGTCGCCACCAATTCCGACTTCCGGTCTTAGCTGACACTACTTTCAAGCCCTTTGCAATACTAACTGGCTCCTTTTCGTCTGCTCCGTCGTCGTTCCGCCACTTTCCGACGGGCCTTCCAGATTTCAGTGTTTTGACCTTTGATTGGCTTGGAGGACCAGAAGAGCTCGAATGAGCTGCGTCTGCCAATGTGCGTCTTCGTACCTGCCTCTGTTGTGCTGACTAGGCCTACCCAGCGGGCTACTGGGACTCCCATTGGTCGGTAGAAAATGGCTGCCCGTCAGTGTGATGACCGGCCGGTGCTGCCTCTCGTAGCTAGTAGTGGAATCACTGCGCCGTGTTGGTGACCTTGCCAACTGGCTGCTGGATTCCTATTGGTCGCTCGACCGTAGCCTCTGACCAAGTCGTTCGAACGCGGCCCGTAGAACATGGCCACCTGCTCATCCCTGCCAACGAATGGTCGCCTAGCAATGTCGCCACAGAATAGCCGATTCGGTCTGACACGGCGATCGGTCTGGTGCTGCCTCTAGCCGCTGGTCGAAGAATCAACATTTAGGAATTTCCCTTCTGGTCATGGTTTCGGTGTGAACCAGCAGACTGTCGACTTTCGGTTTCTTCTGCCTGTTGTTTACAAACTTTTTTTCGTGGATATTGTCTATTTCGGCGATTTTTAACTCCGGTACGCGCATGACGCTGCCGCTAGAGCCCCGCGGCGCACCGTGGTGCCTTCATGGTACTGTTTTTACGAAAAATAATAATATACAGGGTGTTCAAAAAGTTCCCGTACTTTTTTTTTGTTATTTCAACAGGCCATATTTTTTACGGGAAACTAATAATACCAATACATTCAGAACCAAAAGATTTATTGAAACAATGAAAAGAAATGTACGTAAAAAAAATTACAGCAAGTGTTCAAAATTCCCCCTTTGACTTCAATACATTTGTTAAGTCGCTTCCGAAGATTGCCGACGGCAATCGTGGATCGAACTGAATGTACCGGCGCCCAATCTTATTGAAGCACAAATCCATCTGCGTTGAAGTGCATTTAGGGACAAAATTACATGAGGAATTCAATAAAACCATCGAAATAAACAAAAATTCTTATTGAGAAGGAAAAATAATGGCTAGAAAAAAAGTACGGGAACTTTTTGAACACCCTGTATGCTAGTATATTTGATCGCTCTCTGCATTTTACAGGGTTGAGACTGCCATTATTTGAATGCCCGCATTATTACGTTCACTGCTGAATTTTGAAAAAAAATTTGAATTTCAGAAAATCAAGTTATTGAATAAGTGGTCAGGTCGAAAAAGAGGTTTCATGAATTAACTAAAATTAAAGCTTGGATATTTTTTTATGCTGATGTCTCCTCTTCCATCTGCCTTTCTTTCAGCCTTTCGTTTTTTTTAGTGACAGTTGTTTTCACTTTGTTTTCTACTTTTCGTTTCTTCTCTTTTGGGAAGTAGTCGCATTCCGTGGCTGAGGAAAATTTCTTCAATTGAAGTCTCCCATCTTCAGTAGGTATAAATGTATGGTATTGCAAAGTCCCTTTGATTGTCACTGCAGCACCGAATCTGCTTTTCAGATCTTCAGCAGTGGCTTCGTGATCTTCCTTGCTACTAAAAATGATTTCAGTTTCCTTGCAGTACTTCTTTGGCCACAGAAATAGGGATGAAGCATCTAGCATGCGAACTTTAGCGGAACATTGTAGGCTAAACCTTGCTGCATTTCGTTTAAAATTCGCCCCTATGCTCACATGCTCATTGCTAATATCCTAGCTCATAATGTAGATTTCGGAATTCCAGCTGAGTGGCATTACCATCCTACCGCTCATGGTAAGGGAGCATGTGATGGCATAGGGACGAATGTTAAACGAAATGCAGCAAGGTTTAGCCTACAATGTTCCTCTAAAGTTCGCATGCTAGATGCTTCATCACTATTTCTGTGGTCAAAGAAGTACTGCAAGGAAACTCAAATCATTTTTAGTAGCAAGGAAGATCACGAAGCCACTGCTGAAGATCTTAAAAGCAGATTTGGTGCTGCAGTGACAATCAAAGGGACTTTGCAATACCAAACATTTATACCTACTGAAGATGGGAGACTTCAATTGAAGAAATTTTCCTCAGCCACGGAATGCGACTACTTCCCAAAAGAGAAGAAACGAAAAGTAGAAAACAAAGTGAAAACAACTGTCACTAAAAAAAAGGAAAGGCTGAAAGAAAGGCAGATGGAACAGGAGACATCAGCATACAAAAATCTCCAAGCTTTAATTTTAGTTAATTCATGAAACCTCTTTTTCAACCTGACCACTTATTCAATAACTTGATTTTCTGAAATTCAAATTTTTTTTCAAAATTCATCAGTGAACGTAATGCAGGCATTCAAATAATGGCAGTTTCAACCCTGTAAAATGCAAAGACCGATCAAATATACTAGCATATATTATTACTTTTCGTAAAAACAGTACCATGAAGGCACCACGGTGCGCCGCGGGGCTCTAGCGGCAGCGTCATGCGCGTACCGGAGTACTCAACGCTTATTTTCATAAATTAAAAATTCGAATCCCATTTTCTAATCTACGTAGTCTTATAGGAAAAAACCTAAGCTTTCTGTTAAGACCAAAAAAAAAAACAAAAAAACCTGTCTTATTTCGAAAAAAACTCAAATTTATTTTTGACCTTCATTTTTGAAGGTCAAATATTTCTTTTATGAAAAAATGCGTAGCACCAATCGAAAGGGCGTGAAAAATTCTATCGAAATTGTACTGGACAAAATTTTTTTTTATCGCTATTAGAAGAGTTAAAAATCGCCGAAATAGACGATATCCACGAAAATCCCAAAACTTTCGCCCCCTCCCCCTCGGTCAATACTTATCCGAATGACAAAATCTTTTCCCCATAAACTACTATCCAATAGCACAACGCTTTGCCTAAGTTTAACTTAGATCGGACAACTTTGACTTTTTGAGTGGGTACACTTGAGAAATAACGCCCCATATATATATATATATATATTGTCCTTATGGCAAACTTTTAATTATATATTTGACAGGTCGGGGAACATAAGGGCCTATCCCACACATTTTTCGAAATTGACTTTTACACCTTTTTGGACACCTCAACCAAATGCTGTTTCGAGGGTGTAAACCAAAGAAATAATAATTTTTTTTTCATTTTTTAAATATTCATCAAAGTCGGTCAAGGTCCTAACCCAAGGGGTACCGAGCGAACAAAATGGCCTAACCCCATATTGCGCCTTATGTAAAAACGATTTTTTCATTCGGTTCGTCTAGGTTTATTGCCACTTTATAGGTATGTGGTGCCATGTAGCGTGACTAGGTTGTATCAAAGGCTTTGAGGAAACTAATCGCGGTCGATATTATCGATTTGGCATCATATGTTGCACGTGTTGATCGACAAGAAGAGCAAGTTAAGTAAACATTGTTTGACTTTTTGTTTCTCATTTTTTTTAGTGATAGAATAAGAAGCCTCGGTAGCTCAGACGATAGCGCGTCAGACTTCCATGCAGGAGGTCTGGGGTTCGATCCCTGAGTTGGGTACCAATCGAAATTTTTCTATGTACTTCTACCGAGGCTTCGGTGGTTCGGAACCCACCTTAAACTGTAGGTCCCCTCAGAAAAATCTGGTGACTTACCAAGGATAAATGGGCTCTTTCGAGGGCCTAACCTTGGGGGTCGAAGCCAATTTTGAGAAGACCCGAAAATGAGTCAGCGATCTCCTTGCGTAGAGGCAGGCCCTCTCGAGGGACATCAGCTCGGTGATCGCTGGATGTCTTCGAGTAACGAACACGCACACATACACTTACATAACATCAGAGGGATCGCTCAGTCCACCCTTGTCTGGTCGTATCGCCTCTCTGCGGCCTGCTAAGGGAGGCTGTCGAATGGCAGAATGAGTAAGGATCACTTTGCCTGCTCAACAAAGTAGGACGTCATTTACTGTGCGATAAGTATGCCTGGCACCTGAGAGGTATAATCTCAGAACGAAACCCACCGAGATCCAAAAACACTCGGCGAAGGATGGCCGGATTCGGAGCAATGCCTTGAGAATAAACACGGGTATGGTACAATAGGCTTTATAGCTTGAGCGCCAAGGGTGGGACCTCACGGTCATTTTGATATTTTTTCTAGGTGAGAAATTGGTGGAGTATGCCGCGGACGCAAGCCGAACGTCTCGAGATGCGGCGTCAAAGCTTGGAGTACGTGACTATAAAATATAATAGATCAGGTTCAGAAAAATGTACTAGACCATAAAAAATGAATTGTTCACAACATAGCTAATATATTCATTGGGAAATGATTATTGTATTTGCTAGTATTTATTCATAGAATTTCACCGCAGACCAGGCGGCATTAAGCCGAGTGAATGCTTGCTGCGCGGGGTTAGGACCTTTTGTTCGCATGTACCCCCCTGGGTTAGGCCCGTGCTTAACTTTGGTGTCTGATAAATCGAAAACTGTTTGACGGATTCGCATGAAATTTGAAAGAACCACGTTCAAGAGTGGAGATTATTATCGATCACATATATCCAATTTTTTTTTCGGCAATCTCGCAAAATACAAACGTTTTTCTGGCGTCCTGAAAAATTTGAAGAAACGGGGTTAGGCCCTTTTGTTCCCCGACCCTTCATATATATAGTTAAAAGTTTGTCATAAGGACGACCGCAGGATTTCGCCGGGAGCGGGTGCTAATCTGAAAAATTGCACGCGCTCCCAGCGAAATCGCGGTAATATTTCAGCTGTAACCACGTCTCACGACCGTGAGATAGGTGGTTACAGTCTGCGACAAACTCAATACGCTGATCCGGCCAAAGTCTCGTGCACCCTGAGGACACGGAGCGACCCAAGGACGACCGCCTTCTGCATTTTCCCTGCAAGTGTCTGAGCATTTTGTTGACACGCAGGGATGCTTTTCAGGCTATTAACCAGTGAAACCTTGGCACCTCCAAGAGCGCCGACGATGAAGACGATTAACTCAACAGAATATTCCGGGTATAACCGTCGCAACTCCCTTATAAGGTCTTTATACCTCTCTTTCTTTTCTTTCTTCTTGGCTGTGACGTTTTTGTAAGCTGGTGCCGAAAATTCGATAACGAACATGGTTCGTTTCTCGAAGTCAAGGAGAACTATGTCAGGCCTCGAGTGCGCAACAGAAACAATTGTCGAGAATATGAAGTTCCAGTATATGCGGCACTTCTCATTTTCGACAATTGACCCTATTTCTCTAGGAGCGTTTAGCGGAGAGGATTTGGGCTAATGCCGTTAGAGTGACAGAGATGGTAATAAAGCACTCTTAGTGCCGCATTGTGCCTTTGGATGTAGGTCGTTCCCGCATGAGTTGGAAAACTAGATAGTATGTGTCCTAGATGCTCGGGGTGTGCATGACACGCTCTGCAACTATCATCGGAAATGTCTTGGCTCAAAATGTGGCGACAGTATGCTAGAGTGGAAATGACACCGTCTTGACATGTCAAAAAGAAGCCCTCCGTGCGGAATAGTTCTTCATGCCTCTTAATACGTTTTTCGCCTCCTCGGTAGTGATAGGTGGGTACTCCTCCTCAGCTGTTATGAGGGCATTGCACAGCTCCTTGAAGCTATTTATATTCTTTGAGCCTTCTTCAAGTGGATGTTGGACTTCGTAGACTTCTCTCCAAAATGCTTCGACCTCCTCTGGTTTGGGCGGATGGTCGACAGTAACTGGAGGGTCTTGGAAGAGTCGAGATGGGTCAGACAAAAAGTGTTGATTTTCTCTGACCCACCTCTCTCTCCGCTCTAAACTTCTCCTAGGGTTAGATAGTACTCGTATTCTGTCAACAATATGCTGCCTGATGGTCAGTAGCTTTGAATTGTTGATTGTGTGATGACGGATCCGCAGTTCGCGCGCGAACTGTCGAACTTTGGCAGTGAAAGTCCTGCCACATGTTATGTAGTCAATCACACACTGAATGCGGGACAAGTACTGTCTTGCCCAGCCTATCTTTGTGCTAAGTTGATGCATTCGTCTTTTGGTCTTATGGTCAACCGTTGGTTTTGTTTTACGGTTTGCATCTGCCAAAGTTCTCGCTGCATTGTACACACTACAGTTGATAGTCCAGAGGACTGATTCTTCGGAAAAATCTCCACGAAGCTCATCATCCAGTTCAGTCAGATCTTTAGGCTTGGGAGAAACCTGAATGTTGATGTTTCTTCGGGCCTTGAAGCATCGTTCTTCCTCTATTGGATGCCTGTTCAAGGTTGGTCTCAGTCTCGCCTCTCTTTCTCTGTTGCCGGCTTGTTCTGGCTGCGGTTGTGTAGGCGCTCCGCTTATATAACCCCTTTTCCGGAGGCCCTCGGCATGGTTTCGCAGACGTTTTTGCGAAAAATCCGAGAGCTCTGGGTGTTTCTCGCACCATAGAGCATGCAGTCGCGCCATGTAACCTTTTCGTTCAGGGGCCATACTGCTATTATAGCACTCCAGCAGGTCGTCCCTGAGTCGATCCGTCCACTTAAAAGTAATGAGATTCTGCCGGTCAATCGCATTGACTCCGTCTTGATTGGCTCCAACAACTCTAGGGTAGTCGGCATTGTTGTCCGACCCATTGTCGGGAGCCCTGCGCGTTCGATTGTTTTGAACCGCATTTTCTACAACTATGTTTGGTGTTGTCATTGGTGTTCCCACGAGCAGCTAGGGAAAGGGTTCGTCCATCCTTGTAGAGCCCCGCTTGCAAGGATAAGGCTGATACTCTGAGAGGTCGCCCGGTAACTCAGAGTCACCGTTTGAGACACTTCACTCAGGTGCCATTCAGCTTTCAGCACGGTTGTTACGCCTTCGCTTAGCAGTTATTCCTTCGGGACCATCTCTGGACAATTGTCCGCGACTGCTTATTAATTATTGTAACCATATTCAGCAGAAACCCTTCGGTTCGATTTCCAAGGTATCAAAACCAATATATATATATATATATATATATATATATATATATATATATATAT
>CAKNYM010043462.1:22060-63125 GCA_932195095.1 Andricus curvator
TTGTCCAGGGATGGTCCCGAAGGAATAACCCCTAAGCGAAGGCGTAACAACCATGCCAAAAGCCTAATGTCACCTGGGTAAGGTGTCTCAAACGGTGACTCTGAGATACCGGGCGACCTCTCAGAGTACTAGCCTTTTCCTTGCACGCGGGGCTCTACAAGGATGGACGAACCCTTTCCCTAGCTGCTCATGGGAACAACAATGAAACCACCAAAACATTAAAATGTAGATCCGGTTCAAAACGATCGAACGCGCAGAGCACCCAAAAATGGGTCGGCAAACAATGCCGATCATCCTGGAGTTCGGGGTGCTGAAAATAATTTAGATGGAAAGGCGACGACGAACCGGCGAAACGCCCACATTGAGTGGGCGGATCAACTCAGAGATGACGTGCTAAACTGCTACGATGCCAGCATTATCCCTGTCCGCGAAGGCTTTATGGCGCATATGCACACTCTGTGGTGCCAGAAACACCCAGAGCTTCAGCACCTTTCGCATCTGTCTTAGCGAAATCAAGCCGACAACCTCCGGAAAAATGGATATGTACGCGGAGCGCTTCCCCAACCGCTGCTTGATCAAGCTGTAGACGAAGATGAGGAAGCGACATTAAGACCAACCGCAGAAAGCAGGCACCTTCTGAGAGATGATTGCAATTTCAGTACAAGGAGGAACATTAACATGCAAGTCTCTCCTAAGCCCCAAGATCTGGCTGAAATGGATGCCTCCCTTCGTGAAGATAGCTCGGAGGAGTCCGACCTCTGGACCATCAATTGCTTAGTTTATGGTGCTGCGAGGATAAAACCGACGATAGATCAAAAGAACAAAAGACGCTTGCATCAACTGAACAAGAAGATTGGATGGGCAAAACAGAATGCGTCCCGTGTTCAATGTGTGATTTACTACATAACATCTGGTAGACCGTTCACGGAAAGGGTTCGAAAGTTTGCCCAAGAACTAAGGATCTTGAATCACACACTAAACAAGTCAAAGCTGCTGACAATCAAGCAGCATATTATTAACAAAATACGGCTGATATCTAACGCAAGGAGGAGAATACAGAAGACGGAGAGATGGATCAGGGAGAATCAACAGTTTCTCGCTGACCCACCGCGCCTCCTCAGCGATCTCCCTGTTTCTGTAAAAATCCACCCAAGCCAAAGGAGGGAGAGACTTTTTGGAGAGAGGTGTACAAGAACCCGAAAACACTAGAGTTGAAAGAAGATACTGACAATATCATCCGCTTCAAGGAGTTCTGCGATAACCAATAACTTATTTGAACACAGTGTATGAGATCTTTACAGCTGTCCTAAACAACAGGATTGTTCGATTGTGCGAACAACGTGGCTCGAAAAAAGGTGTGGCAGGTTGTCGAGAGAACCTGCTAACTGACAGGTGTGTCTGTAAAGACGCTGCATCCCAGCAGCGCGTCCTGTTAATGGCATGGATTTACTACCGGATAGCTTTCGATTCAACCTCTTATAGACTAATCATCTGTCTGTTGGAAAGCTTGAAGGTACATTCACACATAGTGAGATGCATAGAGAGATTGATGACTCTTTGGAAAACTAGATTTACTATCTCATCTAGAAATTATCGTCTGACAACGAACAACGTCACCTTCCAGAGGGGTGTCTTTCAAGGTGATACCATGAGCCCTTTGCTTTTTTGCATCAAATTCTGCCTCTATATCTCGCACTGCGAAATTCTCGTGGATACCTCTGTGGTGACACTAATCAGCGCGAGCATAAGGTCACACATGTATTCTATATGGATGACCTGAGGATCGATGCCTCTGGTAAAAGCAAACTTCAAACTACTATAAATATCGTCAAGAACTACACAGGAGAGATTGGGATGGACTTTGGTTTGGAAAAGTGTGCCAAAATTAATCTGAAGAAAGGAAAGATTACTGGCGTTCCCAAGGACCCTGAGCTTGTGGATATAAGTGTTATTAGACATCTTAATACTGGAGAGACCTATACATACCTGGGTGTGACTCAAAGCCGCATTCAGGACGTAACATCAGTAAAGGAGTCTCTTCAAATCAGATACAAGCCTCTTCTTCGACAGATTTGGTCTTCCAATCTGTCGGCGTTGAACAAGGTATCTGTGACTAACATGCTTGCCGTCCCGGTTCTACTCTACCCGTTTGGGGTGGTTCAATGGACCAAGAACGAGCTTAAGGCCCTCGATGTCACCACACGTAAAATAATGCATATGCATAAAAGCTTGCATATCAATTCGTCAGTTCCGCGATTATACATTTCACGCCGTCAAGGCGGACGCGGACTTCTGAATCTCCAGTGTCTTCATAACCGAATAGTTCTAAGTACAGCTTACATCGGTGCGAATGGCAGAGATCCTCTTCTAAAGATGGTCAGGAACCACGAGATAATTGGCGAAGGAGCGTTCCTTTACAAAGCCGCGGAGCAAGCGGACGAGACCCTTGGCCTGAATTTTAACATCAGAAGTGAGGAAAGTGCATTACTCCATCTAGATGCTTCACTTCTAAAAGCCGAAGTAAAGAAAGCAGAGGTTGGAAAATTTCACCAACTCGACAAGAAAATGCACGGAAACTTTCACAGAAAGGTAGAAAAACAGTCCTAGTCGAAGGAGCAAACTTTTGCTTTCCTCAAATCATCAGGGCTTAATTCAAGTACAGAGGGTTTTATTTTCGCATGCCAGGACGGTGTCATTTCCACCTTAGCATACCGTGGCCGCATTTTACGTCAAGAAGTTTCCAGTGATAGGTGCAGAGCGTGTCATGCACACCCTGAGTACCTAAAATACATACTATCAGTGTGTCCGATCCACGCAGGAACTACGTATATCTGTAGACATAATGCGGCCCTAACAGTGATTTATTACCATCTTTGTCGCTCTTACGGTGGTGGTCGCGACCCTGCCCTGCCGAACGCTCCAAGGGAGATAGAGTCAATTGTCCGAAACGAGAAGTGCCAAATTTTCTGGAACTACGATTTTCGGGCAGCAGTCTCTGTTGCGCCCTCGAGGCCTGACATTGTTCTCCAAGACTTCGAGAACTGACATTGTTCTCCAAGACGTCGAGAAACGAACTATATTCGTGACCGAATTCTCGGCTCCGTCCGAATACAAAATCACACTGCAAAGGAGAAAGAAAAAGAGGAGAGGTATCAAGACCTTAAAAGAGAGCTGCAACGACTGTACCCGAAATATTCGGTGCAAGTAATTGTCCTTGTGATAGGTGCTCTCGGAGGTGCGAAACTATCACTGGTTCGTAACCTTAAAGCCATACCAGCGTGCCAAAAATATGCCAAGGCACTTGCGAGATAGATGCAGAAAGCTGTCATCCTTGGGTCGCTTCGTGTCCTCAAGACACACGAGGGTTTCGCCAGCCTGTCGTTGTGATTTCGTCCTTCCCTGTGACCACCCATCTCACGGTTGTGAGACGTGGCCATAGGCTATTAACCAGTGCAAGCAAAGCACCTCCAAGAGCGCCGATGATCAGGATGATTAGCTTAACAGAATATTCCGAGTATAACCGTCGCAACTCCCTTACAAGGTCTTTATACCTCTCTTTCTTTTCATTCTCCTTGGCTATGATGTTTTTGTCGGCTGGTGCCGAAAATTCGGTGATGAACATGATTCGTTTCTGGAAGTCAAGGAGAACTATGTCAGGCCTCAGGTGCACGACAGAAACAAATTTCGAGAATATGAAGTTCCAGTATATACGGCAATTCTCATTTTCGACAATTGACTATATTTCCCTAGGAGCGTTTGGCGGAGCGGTATCAGGGCTAATGCCGTAAGAGTGACAGAGATGGTAATAAAGCACTCTTAGTGTCGCATTATGCCTTTGAATGTACGTCGTTCCCGCATGAGTTGGACACCTAGACAGTATGTGTCCTAGGTGCTCGGGGTGTGCATGACACGCTCTGTAGGTATTATCAGGAATCTGTTGGCCTAAAATTTGCGACCTTATGTTAAAGTTAAAAGGACACCATTTTGAGACGCTAAAGTGAAGCCCTTCGTGCCCGACTTTAATCCAGGTGATTTGAGGAGCTGTTTACGGTAGTTTTTCTCATGTGCTTTCTTGATCCGGGACTTCGGGAGTAAGTACTCAAGATGGATAATGTTTGATGAATTTTGCTCACCTCTGATATTGAAGTCAAGGCCAAGTGTCTCAGTAGCCTCCTCCGCTGCTTTCTACAGAAACGCTCCTTTGCCCACTTCTTCGTGTTTCCTAAAAATTTAACAAGTGAATCTCCTCCTTTTGCCACTGTATGTGCTGTGCCCAGATTAATCCTATTGTGAAGATATTAAAGATTCAGTATATTATCTATTCTCATCCTTCGTCCATGGAACCACTCCAAATGAATAGAGTACTACCGGGACGGCAGGCATGTTCGTTGCAGATACTTTGTTCCTCGCCGACAGTTCGGAGGACTAAATACGTCGGATAAGACGTTTATATCTGCATCGGATAGTATTCGTAAAAGACGTTAAGTCCTGAATGCGGCTTTCTGTCACGCCCTGGTATGTATAAGTCTCTCGAGCGCCAAGGTATTGTATAGGGCTTCTATCGACGAGATCAGGGTCTTCGTCCGATCGTCCGAACAATCCTACCATTTAGGATAGCTGTGAAGATCTTATACAGCCTGTTCTGAAAAGTTATTGGCCTGTAATTGTTAGGGTCAGACGAGCTGCCCATCTTCGGGAGAAGCACTGTGCGTCCTTCCACCAACCACTCAGAAAAAGGCTCTTCCGACTTTAGATATGAGGTGAAAATGCGGGCCAGATACTGGTGGGTTGAAGGAATATTTTTCCACCAGAATGTCTTGATACCATCTGGTCCCGCAGCGGAATAGTTCTTCATGCCTCATAATACTTTTTACACCTCCTTGGTAGTGATAGGTGGGCATTCCTCCTCAGGTGCAATAAGGACAATGCACAGCACCTTGAAGCTATTTATGTTCAGTGTGTCTTTATTCAGTGGATGCTGGACTTCATAGACTTCTCTTAAAAATGCCTTGACCTCCTCTGGTTTGGGCGGGTGGTCAATAGTGACTGGAGGGTCTTGGAAGAGTCGAGACGGGTAAGAGAAAAACTGTTCATTTTACTTTGACCCACCTCTCCATAGGTCGGACTCTTTGGAAAAATCTCCACGATGCTTGTTATCCGGTTTAGTTAGATCTTTGGGCTAGAAGGAAACCTGTATGTTGATGTTTCTCCTGGTCCCAAAGCATCTCTCTTCCTCTATTGGATGTCTTTCCGCGGTTGGTGTCAATGTCGCCTCTCTTTCCCTGTTGTGGGCTTCTTCTGGCTACGGGTGAGTAGGTGCCAATTAACCTTCTTGTTTAGAGGCCATACTGGTATCGTATCACTCCAACAGGTCGTCTCTGAGTCGATCCGTTCACTCAAATGTATTGACATTTTGCCGGTCCATCGCATTGACTCTGTCTTGATTGGCTCCCCCAGCTCTAGGGTAGTCGGCATTGTTGACCGATCCATTGTCGGGTGGCCTGCGCGTTCGATTGTTTTGAACCATACTTACTAAAACTATGTTTGATGTTATAATAGTTTTTCCGACGAGCAGCTACGGAAACGGGTTCGTCCATCCTTGTAGAGCCCCGGATACAAGGATAAGGCTGCATGCTCACGGTTGTTTCGCCTCCGCTTGGGGGTTAATTCCTTCGGGACCATCGCTGGACAATTGTCTGCGACTCCTTTTTAATTATTCTCACCATATTGAGCAGAGACTCTTGGTGCAGGGACCCTCTATCCGCAAGCCGTGGACGCGTCCGGTGTCTTTGTCATAGGCCCTTCGGTTCGATTTCAAAGGAACCGAAACAAAATATATATATATATATATATATATATATATATATATATATATATATTTGTTTCTTATGTTCAAATTTACAAGCGGTTAACATATGTCACGCAAATAACATGCATTACATGCCTTAGACTAACTTATTGCATTATACATTTTATAATAAAAATGCAGAGAAATTTTTTGTCCTAATATTTGTTATATACCTTAATTTTGTTATTCTAGTTTCTTAATTAGTGGTGAATTCCTCTTACCCACAATTATACACACACACTCTAATTTATTAAGAAAAAATTATGCTTTATATTAAGATTAATTTCGGTCTAGGCAATAATAAGTTCTTTTCTCTGAGAATGCCGAGTTCCAAATGATTTACTTCTCTCATGGAATAATCTATCAATGATATTGGAAATATTCATCATACATATTTCACTCTAGTATTGCTCATTCAGAGTGTCTACATCTTGCAATTTCGTTCCTTTATTTTCTTGTTCGACAGCTCTGATTGGTACATCTCTGGATAAAATCACTTTATGCTCTTCTTGGACATAGATTCTCTAACGTTCGTCTTCATCATATCCTATAAGGAATCCTTTCACTACATTCCTTGTCCATCTTCTTCCTCTTCTCAGCTGGAATATGGTCATAGAAGGAAGATCCAATTATGCGCAAGTGCTTGGGTTTCTTGCCCATACATATCTCATAGGGACTGACACCTTCTATGGACGATTTTCCGGTTCTGTTGAGAATGTAAATTACTGACGTCACTATTTCTGCCAATATAGCGTTTGGAAATTCAATTTCAGGATTCGAGTATTTGAAAGTTCTTGCCATCTCAACTATTGTGTGGTTTTCACGCTCACTATCGCCATTTGGCTCGGGCGTGTATGGCGCTGTCAGTCTCTGCGTAATTCCATTTTCAGCAAGAATTTCTTTGACCTCGGCACAGTCAAATTCTCCACCATTGTCACTCAAAAACTCTTTGATTGTATGCCCCGATGTTTTTGAATGAGCTAGATCGCTTTTTATTAAAAGAATCATAAAAAGGCCCAACTACGTCCATTGACAACAGTTCGCCAGGTATCGTCACCCTTTTTCTGGTGTCGAAAGGCAGAAGATGTGCTTTTCTAAAATACAATGTTCACAATTATCTCTTTCCGGTTTGACCGTGATGCCCAGCTCTCTTTTTAACATCTCTCTTACATGCCGTTTGTCCTGCTGCCCCCACCTTTCGTGGTACAGCTGCAGCGTCGAGCCTCCCGCCTAGCGGCATTTGCCCTCTCTTCTTTCTCTGGAATGACTTTTTCAATGGCCGCCTTGTACAGAGTTCTGCACACTTCACGATACCCGCACAACACTGTTGTTTCATTGACTTCGAGCCAGCACTTGGTCGCTGTAGAGTTGAATCTACTACTTTCGTTCCTATCTTACGCTGCCAGAACGGAAAATAAATTCAATGAAATTTTCGGGACAAACCAAACATCATTCAAAGTCATCTTCAATGTACTTTCTTCTATGAAGGACAAAATTTGTATTGTTCCTCTCCCAACCGCCTCGAGATCTTCTTTCCCGACAGCTTTAATGATTCAGGGTCTCTAAAACTGCTTAAATTCGATAAATAAATCTGGACAATTGGTCACGTGCTTTGTGGCTCCGTTGTCGGTCCACTATCCTGTCGAAATGTTTTTTTTTATGAAGAATGATTACTTGGAAAAAATATATAAATTTAGATTATCTGTTTCTAAGATATCTTGAACAATGTGCACCTTTCTTTTCAATTTTCTTGAAATCAGATGTTAAATTGTGGAACATAAGACGATCATTCACATTTAATTCGTTTCTTAATTTCGTATAGTTGTTAAACATAAGACGATCAATCATATTGTTACTTGTTTATGAATTTCATACAGTTCTAAAATATAATGCGATCAATCATATTGTCATTTGTTTCTGAATTACATGCATTTCTAAAACATCAGGCGATCAATCACATTGTCATTTGTTTCTGAATTTCATGAAGTTCTAAAATATTCAAATCATAATTTTCTCACTACTAATGGAGCTCCCAAGTATCTCTGGTGGGACGCACGTGGCGCAGCCTGATGGTTTTTCTTTCAAACGGGTAGATGAGTTAAGCTGAAGGCCTATATGTGGCTGTGTGTAAACAGGCGAGAAATAAAAACAAAATAATACATAAAATACATAATAAAAAATTGTAATTATAATTGAAAGTGGCTTTGAAGCAGTAACACTTGACCATTTCAAAGCGTTTGGACTATTTTAGGATAAAGAATTTTCGAGAATTTCGGAAGATATGGAACAATTTTTCAGGACCTGTAAGGTTTTAAGATATTTTAAAAGATTTTATAATATTTCCGAGGATTGCAATGGTTTTAAGGGATTTTAAAGCTCTCTATATGTTTTAATACATTTTCCAGGATTTCAGGAAATCTCATCATAGAATTGCACGGGATTTTATAATATTTTAGTGGTTTTAATCGAATTTATTCACGACAAGTGAGGTATTTTGTAGAGTTTCAAAGATTTGAAGCGATTATTCTAAATTTACTCAATTCTACTTAATTCATTGGATTTCTTTGAATTTTTTAAAGTTTTTATTTAAATGATCCTGAGGATCAATTGATAAAATGATCAAAGGATTGAAATATTTCAATGTATTTTTTTTAATTCCTTGGCTTTGAAAGGATTTGAGATATTTTAGGTTATATTAAACGATTACAAGTAATTTTTAATTGATTTCAGTAATTTAATGGGAGGCATTTCTAAGGGTTTGGACAATTTGAAGGGATTTAAAAAAATTTGTTTGCAGTTGTAAAGAATTTCCTATAATTTTGGAAGATATGGAAGGATTCTACAGGACCTGTAAGGTTTTAAGATATTTTAAAAAGATTCTATGGGATTTTATAAGATTTCCTAAGGATTTCAATAATTTCAAGAAATTTTAAAAGCTCTCAAAGAATTTTAATTAATTCTTCAGGATTTCTAGAAATATCATCAAATTTCATAGAAATTCACAGGATATAATCATACATATTTTAATATATTTCGAAGAATTTATTCACAAGAAGTGAGGGATTTTGTAGGGTTTCAAAGATTTCAAGAGATTTTCAAATATTTTTTGCAATGCATATGGAATTCTTATTATTTATTCTAAATTCTTTCAAATTCTTTGAAATTCTTCTATATGCACTCAACTTGACTTAATTCAATGGATGTTTAAAAAGTTTTTGTATAATTCATCTTGAAGTCTCTATAACTCACTTCAAATTCTTAGGCATTTCATAAAATTCTTTTAAATTCTCTTTAATTTTTTTAAAACTCATCTCAAATTTAATTCAATACATTTTTTCATATTTTTGAACTGTTTTCAATTCACTTGATTGCTTTTTAAATTTAGCCTGACTTTTTATGAATTTCATTGAATTCTTTTAAATTTTGTGGAATTCTTTTAATTGGCTTCAACTCTTCTGAATTCACTCAATTCTATTGAATTCAATACATACATACATACATAGATTAGCAGTTCGAACTCGAAAGTTCATTGCCTCACTATCCGATTCGGGTAGTGTTTCTAGGTGGATATTTACTACCAATGTGGGCCCACCACACCCACGACGGACCAACAGCACGCAATATTCCTGAACGGTCACCCATCCAAGTACTAACCGCGCCCAACAATGCTTAACTTCAGTGATCTTACGAGAACTGGTGTTTTCAGCGTGGTATCGCCGTTGGAACCATATATAACAATTTTGTGTGGCTCATCACTTGGGGTGATCGCTAGAGAGATTGAGGATTTTTAAATTTTTTAAAGTTTAAATTTAATTGATCCTTAAGTCTTTTAACCTCACCTTTATTTCGTAGGCATTTCATCAAATTCTTTTGAATTCCCTTGGATTTTTCTAGGCTCATTTCAAATTTACAGAATTCAATTAAGTTTTTTTTTTATATTTCAAATATAAAATATATTCAAGCATGCATCCCAAAAAGTACTCTTTGGTCCCTATATTTTATCCCAGAGGGACTATGTGAGGCCTATGTTTGTTTTTAAGAAATTATATGTACTTTATACTGCGTTCTGTGGGCAGCAGCTATACACACTTGTTTTCGCTTTTTTGCCACCAGTGTCTCGGAAAAGAATAAAATTGTAGTTCCGCATTTTTATGCTCTGTATTTGAGCAACCTACTATGCAAAAAATTCTTCTTGATCCGAATTTATAGGCTAAAACCCCTAAAATATTTACACTGTTATCCATGGTAATTGCACAACACGGCAGAACGACTCACCCAGCCGTCCCAGCCGTTCAAAAATTTCGCCGTCTGATGGCGCTGTCAACATGCTTGAATACTCTATAGCAAACTTTTTTTTTCTTGTTACGAAACAAAATAGAAATTGTTAAAAAGTCCATTAGTTATGCCTTTCTGAGGGCGTTTTAGATTCTGGATATGCGAGTAATATTATTGTTCTATAAAGCGATAATAAAGTGTTCAATACTCACCTTCTTTATACGATTCTACGTAATGCGCCATTTCCATATTTTCCTTGTACGTAACAACACAACAAATATGTACAACGACAACGTTATAATTTTACATGATATAATAATTAGTTATACAATTATTATAATTTACGTCAAAACAAAATTTGTAAAAAATTCAATAAATAATTTCAAGGAACATTTTTTTAATTATTGTCAACACTTGAAGTATCAAAATAAATAGGTTTAGTAAATATTCAACAAGAGCGAGTTTACAGCGACATCCTTTTATCACTTATACACTTTTCTTCTTCCGGAACCACTATTATAATGTAAAATTCCCGCCAAGACAGGTAGAAGCAGCATGCAAATTTGGCTGTTACCGACAGTGCATTTTCACAGTACGATCGAGCTATTGAGCAATCAGCTGTCACCCCAGTCATTCGAATTCTTTCCGACTTCCCGGCATTGCTATTTTATAATTGTTATTGTTATTTTTTTCGAAAAATCAAAGATATACCTAATGTCCTTCCAGCGCGAAACCCCTTCCGGGACCCAGAAAATGTTCAAAGTACTTTTTTAAAACCTTAATCCCGATTTATCGAATATTAGTTACGAAATTTCAGTGCTCCACAGATTTAGCCATTTTTTCAGGCACCGTTCAAACAGCCTTAAAAAAATGGTTGCACAATTTTTTAGTAGAAATGTTAATTTCAAATATCTATTTAACTAAAACCAATAGCAACAAACGAAAGCCAGATTCTTATTAACCAGTGCAAAGTACTTCGGAAATAATATGTCGCATTCAGCCAGTCCATAAGTCATTTTTTATCAGTGTTGTCAAGAAAGAAAGTTTACTAGGTTGCGTGAAGCTTGAGAAAAATCTTTGGAAACATAAATTTAGATTGTGCGACCGTAAGTAGTGCATTATTTTTTGAAAATCATAAAAAGTCTAAATAATTTCTAACTTCTGTGACATTCATGGATTTGAAAAAAATAGGTAAGAGGTTCGCGTCAAAGTAATACCTTACCTGTTGCGTTCCTTGATAGAAAAACTACTCAAAAAATGTTGGAAACATAAATTTAAATCATTCGACCGGAAGTGATGCAGTGTTTTCTGAAAATATTGTTATCTGTGCTATCTGTAGAAAAAATTAGCTAAGCGTCTGAAAAACTGTTAAGTCTTTTTACTCTTCCTTAATTCTACGAAAAGTTGGATTATTTTCGGTCGAATTATTAACTCATATGGTATTTTTTCCATATTTGTTTGAAAAACTTGTAGTGCGGGCCACTAATGGGCAAAGGAATTTTCAAGAAAGAAAGTTTGCTAGGTTTCGCCAATGTTGATATTTTTTGTTATTTTTGTTACAAGTTACGCAACAGACTCTTTGCGAGGAATGGAAAAGAGGAACTTTTCGAATAGTAAAGGTGTTGTATTATTTTAATCTTAGTAACCAATTTTCAAGGAAGCAAGTTTGCTGGGTTTCGCAAATGTTGAGATTTTTTTAACCCTTGTTACAATTTATGTAACAAAAATTCTGAGAGGAATAAAAAATAATTACTTTTTTTGTTGGTAAAGGCATTCTCTTATGTTTAGCTTGATCACAAATTTTCAACAAAGCAAGTTTGATGAGTTCCGCGAATGTTCAGTTTTTTGTTATTGAAATTATCATCAATTATTAATTAAATTAAATTAATTATTGATAATTATTTTTTTTATTGTTATAAATTATATCATAGAGACTCTGCGAGGAATCGAAAAGAATGACTTATGTTGGTAGAAAACGTGTTTTGTTATTTTAATCTTGGCCACAAATTTTCAAGAGAGTAATTTTGGTGGTTTTCTTGAAGTTTCTGTTTTTTGTGTGACCCTTGTTAGAAGTTATGTAATAGAAATTCTGAGAGGAATCGAAAAGGGCGACTTTTCTTGTTAGAAAATTTGTTTTGTTACTTAAATCTTGGTAACGAATTTTCCAGAAATAAATTTTGCTAGGTTTCGTAACTGTTCAGTTTTTTTGTTAGTTTTGTTACAAGTTATATGGGTACCTCCATGTTAAACTCTACAATCTGGGGTTAGTAGTCTAAACTCTCCAACTCTATTTGTGTTGGCACCTAACGCCGCCATGTTCACGTGGAGCTACGGGCCATCACAAAACGAGATTGGAGAGTTTAGACTGCTGTAACCAGATTGGAGATTATAGCATGGAGGTACCAATATAACAGAAATTCTGAAGGGAATCGAAAAGGGTGACTTTATTTGCTAGAAAATCTGTTTTGTTATTTAAATCTTGGTAACGAATTTTCCAGAAAGAAATTTTGCTAGGTTTCGTAAATGTTCAGTTTTTTGTGTGAGTTTTGTTGCAAGTTATGTAATCGAAATTCTGAGAGGAATCAAAAAGGGTGACTTTGCCCTTAGAAAATGTGTTTTGTAATTTCAATTTTAGTAACAAGTTTTTAAGAAAGAAAGTTTTCTGTGCATTTCTTGACCTAGAAAAAGCGTTTGAGCAAAGCGAGTGTAAGGGTTATTGGGAAACTGAGTGACTGGATCGATATTAAGCAAGGTGTTAGACAAGAATGCGTTATGTCCTCATGGCTATTTATTATATTCATGGACAAGTGTCTCAGAGTGGCCCTCTTCGACGAAGAAGGTGTGGATCTTGAGGCAGTGAGGATACATGGGTTAGCTTTCGCAGATGATAAGGTTGTTATGGCAGAGTCAATCGAGCTCATAGCTTGTTTAAACTCCAGCTACAAGCTATTCACTGGCATCCTCAAAGAGAGGATAATAACATCTATCGAGCCGATATGGAGTGCAATAGTTGAACAAGGTGAATGCAATAGAGTGCTGGCAGGTTGCAGGGAGAACCTGTTAAGAGACAGGTGTATTACCCAGAACTCGATCAGGTGTCCACGCAATCTGTCCATGGCTTGAATCGACTACCGTAAGGCATTCATCTGGGAAAAGACAAGTTACTATCAGCTACATCACATATAAGAGGGGGGTTTTCCAAGGAGACTCTCTAAGTCCGATACTTTTCTGCATCTCCCTCTTGCCTCTATCTATTGTGCTCCGAAGCAAAAGCTTTGGATACCTATGTGGCCCGCCGAACAGAAGAGAATATAAGGTCAAGCACATTTTATACATGAACGCCCTTAAACTCTTCGCTTCCTCAAAAGAAGACCTTAACATCCTTGTGGCGGCGGTAAATAGGTACTCTAAAGCGATTGGCATGAGCTTTGGACTGGAAAAATATGCCTGCGTCCACCTACACCAAGGAAGACTAGACACTACATCATCGCGTGACGATCAGGATGTTCAACTCATAGGCGGAAATACCATTCAACATCTTGGTAATGGAGAAACATATACATATCTTGGAATACCGCAAGCGGAAACCCAAAAATATGCGTGTGTTAAAAACGGCCCTTGAAAAAAGGTATCGCGAAATTCTCAGAACCAACATGCCGGCCGTTCCTATACTGCTCTACACATTTGGTGTAGTAAAATGGAACGTCGATGAGTTGAAGCCATTTGACCGAAGCACGCGTAAGATGATGACAATCCATTACTGCAATGGATTGTTGATATTGATATTTCGTACCTCGAATATAACTCTCTCGAGATAAAGGGGGTAGAGGCACAGATTCTCTTATGCGACTCGTACATCAACATGAAGTCGTCAATGCTGCGGCGTTTCTATACCGTGCCGCAGATAGGGCCACATAGGAGCTTGGCCTCCCATTTGATTCCAGCGACACTACACATGGCCTAGCAGCACTAACACCTTTGGTGCTCAAAAGTCGTGTACAGGAAGCAGAACATACGCTTCTACTAAGAGAACATGCCGACAAGTCCCTTCATGGTATATTCTACGGCATCATACGTAGAGAAGAGCTCTCGATGGGTCTGTCCAACATGTTTCTCAAGTCTGCTGGACTGAGATCGGAGACTGAGGGATTTCTTTTTGCCTTTCAAGACGGCGTTATAGACACCTTAGTTTACCGCGAGCGCATAATGAATGTACCTGTTGGCGATACCAACTGCCGAGCGTGCAAGCAAGAGCCAGAAAGACTTGGACATGTTCTCAATGGATGCTCAAAGTATGAATGCTACGGGTACATAGAGAGACGCAATGCGGCTCGAAAAGTCTTACATCACCATCTTAGGCACTTTTATGGTATTGATCTATTGCCTGTCTTGCCATACTCCCAGGGGGAACTCGAGTCCGCTGTGGACAATGATCAATGTAAGATCGATTGGAATTTCTCGTTGTCCACCACTCAACGTATCAGTGCTACAAAGCCTGATATTGTCCTCCAAGATCTGAAGACGAAGATCATTTACGTGACGGAATTCTCGGCACCAGCCGATGGAAATATCCCGGCAAAGGAGGAAGAAAACGGGCGAAATATCAAGCACTTCTTTTCGAGCTGAGCAGGCTGTACCAAGGCTACAAATTAATCTTAGTTCTCATAATCGGCTGTCTTGGATGTATGAGAGCTTCATTTCTGAGCCAACTCAACAAAATCCCGGCTTGCCAGCGTCAGGCTCAGTCCATCGCTAACCAGATGCAAAAAGGCTGTTCTTCTGGAATCACTTCATCTGGTCCATCAACACAGTTCCTCATAACATTCTACAAAGATTGGTAACTCTAAAAAAGTATCCAGAGATGAAACTTTCATCTCCAACTGTGCCGTCTACCGCGAAAGGTCATCCGCGGCTAGAGACCGAAATCCAAGGAACAGCGTTGTCCGAAGTCTATTGCGGAAATTTCCCGCTCTTGCTTACCTTCTGGATAGAAGTGGAGGGACAATTGCTCCACTGATTCTGGACGACCACGCTCTGATTGAGGCGATGACTGATGAAGAATCGTACAGGTACCTTGGCATATTGCAGGAGAGAGGTCCGCTCCACTCTGCAATTGAAAAGGCGCTTGAGATTGCTTTTTCGGGTCGCCTTAGTTGGATTCTGGCGTCTGGCATCAGTTCGAAGAACATCACAAAGGCAATTAACACCTATGCCATTCATCTCCTAACAGACTCCTTTGGTTTGGTCTCCTGGTCTATGACTGGCCTCGAAAGGCTTAACAGAATCATCCACTTGAAAATGTCTGAGCACCGAATGCACCATTAAAGGACAGCCGTAGAGAGAATAGTTTTGCCACGCAAGCTTGGAGGCAGAGGGATCTTGGATGTTCGTCGATTGTGTGACTCTCAGGTTACGCAATTGCGCGAATATTTCCAAAACAGGACTAACATCTCACTCTACGACTACATCTATAGAGTTGACATGTATACCCCCTTAAAACTGGTAGCTGTTAATTTCCAGAACATCGGACATCTCAACGCTGAACAGCTAACTGCTCAGTGGCGAGGTAAACAGTTCCACAATCAACACTACTAGAGAACGAACACCATCTCCTTTATAGGGACAGGACAATTCTGACTGACCACCTAGTCAGACACAATCGTCCAGCTGTCCTCTGGTTAGATAAACGTGCTCTACATGTGAGAATGATACACATAAGCGTTCCTCTTAACAATAACATTAGGCTCTGATATACTGAGAAGATCCAGAAATATTCGGATATGAAGCACGAGATCCTAACCGTGTGGAGGGTGAACAAGGTCACCATCCACCCGGTCGTGATCTCCTCCACTGGGAACGTTTATGCGAGGTGCGTACAAATCTTGGAAGAACTGGGAGCTCGAAATTTACTACATCTAATTCAGAAGGCACTATTGCTGAACACGTGCCGCATCGTCCGAGGTTTTCTGGGCGTGAACTATGATAGCGGCTGAAATCGCCTTCTGTGGCCATACCGCGTACACGGCAGATGACTGTGATAAATATATGTTTAATTTTTAACTTATAACTTTTGACCCTTTTATGTGTTCGTGGATGCCCGTGTGCGTGTGTAAAGTTGTGTTTGTCTCTCGCCGTTCAATGTAAATACAATTTTGAATCGTTGGTCTCAGTCATTGGCAGTGGAACTATCGTTTGTAAGAAAGATGGATCCCTATGAATGGGCTCTCCAGTATGACTGTTGGATCCCTATAGCGCTCTTCAGGATGAATGTTTGGATACCTATAGCGGGCTCTCCAGTATGAATGCTGGATCCCTATAAACGGGCTCTCCAGTATGAATGTTGGATTCCTATAGGGCTCTCCAGTGTGATTGTCGGATCCCTACAGACGAGCTCTCCAGTGTGTATAGTTATGAATTATGACGAATGCGCAAGCAGAAAATAGAGTTCCGAAACAACGATTGACACCAACAAATCTACAAATCACTTGCTGCGTTTCGCGACCGTGTTGAGTAGCGAAGTACCAGGTCACGAGTACTTGTCTCAACGAATTTCACAAAAAAAATTGCTAGATACTTGGAAGAGAGCCTACTAACACATACAATTGCTATAATTGTGACGTATTGATTCCTTAAAAAAAATTGAACAGGCTTGAAATCTAAACGAACAAATTGCAAAAATTAAAAAAATCAAGACATCGAACCGTAAATCATGAAAAAAGAAAAAAATACCTAAATTAGTATTTTTCATGGAATTCACAGAATTCAAGGAATTCATGGAAATCATGGAATGCACGGAATTCATGAAATTCACGGCCAATGGCCATGCCACGCTGAAAAAACCAGTTCTCGTCAGATCACTGAAGTTAAGCAGCGTTGGGCGCGGTTAGTACTTGGATGGGTGACCATTCGAGAATACTGTGTGCTGTTGGCATATTATGGGTGTGGTGAGTCCAAACTTGTAGTTATTTATAACTACAAGAAAACTATCCACCTAGAAACACTACCCGAATCGGGTAGTGCCACGCCTACCCTGAAAGGGAAATGGCTTAATGGTATACATACACGGAAGTCAAGAAATTCATGGAATTCGTGGAATTTCGGAATTCACAGAAATCATATAATTCACGGAATTCATGGAATTAACGGAATTCGTGGAATTCACAGAAATCATATAATTCACGGAATTCATGGAATTTATGAAATTCACGGAATTTATGGAATTCACGGAATTTATGGAATTCACGGAATTCATGGAATTCACGAAATCCATGGAACACGGAATTCTCGGAATTCATGGAATTAATGGAATTCACGGAATTCACCAAATTCATGAAATTCACGGAATTCATGGAATTCGTCGAATTCACGGATTTCATGGAATTCACGCAATTCATGAAATTCACGACATGCAGGGAATTCATGGAATTCACGACATGCATGGAATTCACGGAATTTATGGAATTCACGGAATTCGTGGAATTGATGGAATTCACGGAATTCACAAAATCCATGGAACTCACGGAATTCGCGGAATTAATGGAATTCACCAAATTCATTGAATTCATGGAATTCGTCGAATTCACGGATTTCACGGAATTCACGCAATTCATGGAATTCACGAAATGCAGGGAATTCATGGAATACACGGAATTGATGGAATTCATGGAATTAGAGGAATTCACGGAATTTATGGAATTCGTGGAATTAACGGAATTCGTGGAATTTATGAAATTCACTAAATTCGTGGAATTCACATAAATCGTGGAATTCACAGAATTCACGGAATTCATGGAATTCACGGAATTCACGGAAATCATGGAATTCGTCGAATTCACGGATTTCACGCAATTCATGGAATTCACGACATGCAGGGAATTCATAGAATTCACGGAATTGATGGAATTCATGGAATTCGTGGAATTCACGAAATTTATGGAATTCACGAAATTCATGGAATTCACGAAATCCATGGAACACGGAATTCGCGGAATTCACCAAATTCATGAAATTCACGGAATTCGTCGAATTCACGGATTTCATGGAATTCACGACATGCAGGGAATTCACGACATGCATGGAATTCATGGAATTCACGGAATTTATGGAATTCACGGAATTCGTGAAATTAACGGAATTCGTGGAATTTATGGAATTCATGGAATTTATGGAATTCACGGAATTTATGGAATTCGCGAAATTCATGGAATTCACGAAATTCATGGAATTCACCAAATTCATGGAATTCGTCGAATTCACGGATTTCACGGAATTCACGACATGCAGGGAATTCATGGAATTCACGGAATTGATGGAATTCATGGAATTCGTGGAATTCACGGAATTTATGGAATTCGTGGAATTAACGGAATTCGTGGAATTCATGGAATTTATGGAACTCATGGAAATCACGGAACTCATGGAAATCACGGAATTCATGGAATTCACGAAATTCATGGAATTAAAGAAAAAAATACCTAAATTAGTATTTTTTCTTTTTTCATGATTTACGGTTCGATGTCTCAATTTTTTTAATTTTTGCAATTTGTTCGTTTAGATTTCAAGCCTGTTTTTTTAAGCAATCAATATGTCACAATTATAGCAATTGTACGTGTTAGTAGGCTCTCTTCCAAGTATTGAGCCTTTTTTTTAAATTCGTTGAGAATTGGATCGAGGCTAGAATTTTGTCCATTTTGCCCCACTGTGTGGCGTTTCGGTAGGGCTTGAGCTTTCCTCTCATGACTTAGATGGCTATGTTGGCGGTAGCACAGCTACTGACAGGGTTTCTCATGCCAGACAGGCAGAAAACGAAGAGGAAAGGGACTAAGAGGAACACCGAAACCAATAAATTATCATGGAGAGCTTATTAAAGATTTGGAAACGCTTGTCGCTTCCCGAGGATCGTCGGGGCGCCCCTGGAGCCACCGCTGGGGGCCACAGCATGCGGGACGGTGGTGATAGTGAGATACGAGATGGTCAGGCAGATCTCACTAATCAAACAGTTGGCCAGCACGAACATTTGCGACAAACGGTAAGCAGTGGAATACCACCTGTGCCTGCTGAGGATGCTTTGGCTAGCGTTGGCTATTTGCAGCCAATCACCTCAACAGAAATACGGTTGGAGAGCACTAAGAGATCTTATCGCTAAGGTGAAGGACATCAGTAGTAATCTACAAATTTCAAAAGACCGAGCAATAGAGATTGAGAGAGGTTGATTTGGCGTGAAAAAAAGACGGCAATGAACATTAATTAGAGTGAGCAGCCTCACACGATCAAGCAGCGACAATTGATATTCTCTCTCAACCTGGTGATGATCCAGCACCAACACATCCTCCAGAGTTAGATGGCCTAATTCAACCAGAGGCAGAAGCAGACGTTCAGCAACCAAGAAGGCGATCAAAATGGACATACCATATGAACAGAGATGTTATGCGCCTTTATTTTTTGGCAGGGAAAAGTAGGCAAAGCGTGAGGACAGAACACCATCGAGTCTTCTTACTTAAGTACCCAGACCTAGCCACAAGAATAAATAAGCAGAATCTAGCAGACCAAAAATGCTCAATATCTGTGAACAGATTGCTTTTGGCTGTTGGAATAGCTACCATCAAAATGGAAGTGGAACAGCAGCTTCTGATTGACTCAACATAAGAAAGGAAATAGAACCTGGAAGCTGATACGCCATGTTACTAAAATCATCCATCCTCGGTACATCGAGACATTGACTCCAGCAATATTGGATGAGATTATAGACTCCCAATGGCAGAGACTTGATGTTCTTACTGCTAGACTGCGTCAGTGTAATAAAAGCAGTGCAAGAATACAACAAAATCGAACCTTTCAGGCAGATGAAAGACGGTTCTATCGTGAACTGAGTGTGAAGAAAAATAACCAGCAAGACACCAAAGTCCCTCAATTGGAAGACATGACTAACTACTGGTCGCATGTTTGGGGAAAAACTAACAGGAGCAGTTTGGACACTACGTGCTACCAAGTAGAGAAAGCAAGAGCAAGCAATAACCATGAAATGGAGCTGACTAACATCACAGCTTCAGATATTTCAACGGTTTTGAGAAAGGCAAGTAACTGGAAAGCTCCAGGTCTGGACATGGTGCACAACTTTTGGTACAAGTACCTGACAAATGAGCATCCTGCGTTGGCGAGGTGTCTTCAGAAGATCATCGAACACCCAGACCTGATGCCAGACTTCATGCTCAAGTGCACTACGTATATGTTGCCTAAAAACCCAGACGCTGAAAATCCACCTGAATTCAGACCCATAGCCTGTCTTTCAACAATTTATGAATGCCTTCATTGCAGATAAGGTATATTCTCACTGCGAGGAGAATGACATCCTAACAGAAAAACAAAAGCGGATGTTGTAAAAACTCGCGGGGCAGTTTAGATCTAGTCACCATAGATGCTGTTGCCATGATACAAGCTCGTAAATATCAAAGAAACTTGCACATGGCATACATTGACTAAAAGTAAGCGTTTCCTTCCATACTACATTACTAATTCCTTGAAGTCTTAAAAATATACAAAATCTGCCCACGCATCATCGACTTTCTGAGTCGTGCGATGATGCTTTGGGGTACAAGAATCAAGTATTTTGATCATGGACAACCAAGGATAACTAGATTAATACGCATTACGACGGGTATCTTTCAAGGAGACTCCTTTAATGCATTGTAGTTCTGTTGAGCATTGAACCCATTGAGCAAAACACTAAATAGCATGTCTCATGGGTTCCGAATACATGATAACGAGGATAGTCATCAAGTGACCCATCTTCTGTACATGGATGACCTGAAGCTATATGCTAGTTCTGATCAGAAACTGCAGCAAGTGATCGATGTCACAGAGCAGTTTTCCAATGATACCCACATGGAATTCGTTTTTTTTTTGTAATGCTTAACAGTGCATTTAGCCAGACGAGAATTAGGGACGGCAGTGCTAGAGAAAGATTTCAAGAATGACATCGAGGCAATGACTGAGGGCGAGTCATAAAAACACCTGGGTATTCTCTAATCTAAAGGTGTTCAGCATACGATAGTTAAGAAAAGGCTAACGACTGCCTTCACTACAAGACTCAGATTGATTCTGAAGAGTACTCTTAACTTCGCAAACAAAATCAGGACAATCAACACCTATGCCATGCCTGTCCTCACGTACTCTTTGGGCTCATCAAATGGTCTAACACCGACCTTGAAAGCTTAAACAGAAACATCCGCGGGGAAATGACGAAGCATCGAATGCACCACAGTATTTCGGCGATTGAAAAGGTAGTTCTACCACGACCTAGAGGAGGTAAGGGGCGTTGTAGATGTCAAGAAACTGTGTAAGTCACAAGTTGTACAGTTACGAGACTATTTTAACAGCAAGCGAGATGTTGCGCTTTACAACAACATCTGTGAAGCTGATCTTGGCTATACGCCCTTGGATTTGTCCTCAGTGGGGGCTTTGGACATCAGGGCAGAAACCATAGAGAAATTAGAAACGCAATGGAGACAGAAAGCCATCCACGGCGAGCACCCTAAAACGTCAGATCAACATGAAGTGGATAGTGAAGCATCCAATATTTGGCTGAGAAAGGGCGTCCTGTATCCAGAAACAGAAGGATTCGTCATTGCGATTGATGATTGTCGCGTAATGTCTCAAAGAGAATATACGCACAGCCATAATGATGTGGCGGGCATTGTACATCAACAACTTGCCCTAAACCTAGGCCTCTTAACAGAATGGATGCCTTTCTATAGATACATTCAAATGCCTCTTTTATCTCATATTAGGATGTTACTATCCAGACGGATCTTTACATCCGAGCCAATCGACCCGACATCGTGATGCAAGAAAAAATGTGAAAGAGTCTACATAATCGGCATTGCTTGTCCAATTAACCGAAATTTTCAGGTAACCTATAAAACCAAGATCCACTAGCATAGCGAGCTAAGGCATGAAGTAAAGACAATATGGAGGAATGTGAAACATGCATCTATTCATCCTATTGTGATTTCGGCTACAAGCAACATGCACGCAAGATGCACTGAACATCTTGAACATTTATGAGTCAGTGGTGTACTGGCAGCAGCTCAGAAGGAGGTTTATTAAAAACCTGTCGCATTGTAAGAAACTTCCTAGATCATCAGGAAGCAAGCGACTAAAAACCTATATATGGAGTGATACACGGTAGCTGTAAGAAAGCATACAGATGCGATTGTTGTCACCTCCAACACTCGCGGCCACTGTGTAAGCATGACAGCGGTAAAAGACGAACTGCAAACTACACCATGTTCCTAATTTTGTACCTACAACAACATCGCAAATGATTTCAAACATCGTATTGAATTAACTAATAACATCCTCATCTCATCAGTCACTTGACTTAGTCCGTGGTTATGATGGAAAACCGGGTTCACCCGAGAACAAGTTAAAAAAAAAGTTTGCTGGGTTTCGCGAATGTTCAGGTTTTTGTTAGTTTTCTTACAAGTTAGGTAATAGAAAATCTGTAAGGAACCAAAACGAGAAACTTTTCCTGATAGTAAAGGTGTTGTGTTATTTTAGACTTACTATCAAATTTCCAAGAAAGAAAGTTTGCTGGGTTTCGCAAATTTTAATTTTTTTTATTAGTTTTGTGACAAGGTAGGAAACAGAAATTTTGATAGGAATCAGAATGGGTGACTTTCATTCTCAAAAAATGTGTGTTTTTTTTTTAAATTTTTGTAACAAATTTTCAAAAAAGAAAGTTTGCTAGGTTTCGCAAAGGTAATATAGATATTTCCCCATCCAAGTACTAACCGCGTCCAACGCTGCTTAACTTCAGTGATCTGACGAGAACTGGGGTTTTCAGCGTGGTATGGCCGTTGTATAATTTAGCGTATAATTCAGCATAATATGTATATAATCCCTAGGCATTATATATAATGCCCAACAGAATCCAGGCAAAGTATCTAATACTCTCTATTTCACATATTACCTAGGCATTATATATAATGCCCACAAGAGACCAGACAAAGTGCGTAATAAGTGTTCTCCATTTCGCAAATTACCTAGGCATTGTAAGTACTGCCAGACCTAGCTCAGGTGAGCTATTTTGTTGAACAAATATTTTGCTTCTCATATAATAATCATATTCTATGTTTAAAACCACCAATATTTTTTTGATGCCACCAAATCGTTCGCTGAGTGTATGCAGTTAATTTCGAAGCTGTCATAACAATTTCCCGATGGCCAACAGGGCAGGGATAATGTTGCAACATGTTAGTGTGCCTGTTCATGCAGGCCTGTTGTGAATTAATCAATGAATTAATTTTCCACATGAAGTTCATTTCTTGGTTATCTTGTTGGTATATGGTAAGTCTGAATAACCGAGAACCTAGATGCGAGCTCAATGTGGAAAATGCATTCTCGAATAATTCAAAACAGGTCTCCGTAAAAAACTACTCTTCATATAAATAAATCGATACAGATATAAGGACTTAGCACGAGGTCCGAAAAATTCTATTTGGATATCCATGTAGAAACCACTTCAAATTCTTTGTACAAATCCATATAGATGAGAAATTAGCAACATGCATATCGATCCATGTGCAGGTTGGGACTTTATGCGCCATCTTACCAGTGACGTCACAACTGTGTGGTGTGCGGCGTCCCGGCCGCACACTAAATGTTTTTAAAGATTGTCTTCAATAACAAATTAAAATTGGTTTAAATGGAATAATTAAAATTGTAACGCTCAATTTTTAAATTGAACACCTTGCAATTTTAAAGATTCAAGGCTTTCTGTTTCAAATAATTCAGTTTCGAGATGTTCAATCTTAAATATTTGATTTATAATTGCTAATTTTGAATGAATATGCTAATATTGCTTTCAAAAGACGTTTAAATTTGTTTAACTACTAAGGTTTTCAAATTAAAAAAGTTCTTTTTTTAACGTTAACGTTCAATTTTTAATACTCCAACGACAGTTCAATTTTTAAAATCATGAGTTCATAAAAATTAATACAGAACTAGACATTGAAAATTCAGTTATTTTTTATTTTAAAATGTTTCAAAATATTGAACCTTTCAAACTTCAATATTACAAACTTTTGTATGTCCAAAAAACATACAATTTTTCCCTGAAAGATATTCCACGGTATACCCATAGAATATTCATTGGATAATGCTCGGATATTTCATAAATATCCCCTCCTGCAAGCATGGTAAATTCTCTAAAACAAATTAGAAATAGCAACAGAAGCATATAGAAACCACCTCAGTGGCCTTTGGTAATTCCATATTTGGCCATATAGAACAGGAAGTCTGTGAGAATCAATGAGGCGTTTCATAAAATAAATATACCATAGAAGTATATAGAAACCACAGCGGCTGTTGCTAATTCCATATAGAGCCATATAAACCCGGAAGTCTATAAGAATCAATAAGGCATTCCCGAAAAGAAAATAAAGATAACAATAGAAGGATATAGATATTGAAAAAACCTCAGTGACTGTTGGTAATTCCATATAGAGACATACAGAACCGGAATTCTATGGGAATCAATGAGGAATTCACCAAAACGAAATAAAGATACCAACAGACGCATATAGAAACCACCTCAGTGACTGCTGGTAATTTCATATAGAGCCACTTAGACCAGAAAGTCTACGAGGATCAGTAGAGCATTTCCAAAAATAAAGTAAAGATACCAACAGAAGCTTATAGAAAACACCTCAGCGACTGGTGGTAATACCATATAGATTCTTATGGAAGTACAAGTTGTATAGGCATCTATATGCAATGCACATTGTGACGTACATAATTCTATAAGTTCTTGTATGGAGGGAAGGGTGACTGTTGTTGCTGGAAAATCTCTTATGTTATTCAAGTCTTGGTAAAGAATTTTCCAGAAAGCAATTTTGCTGGGTTTCGCTAATATTCAGACTTTTTGTTAGTTTTGTTACATGTTGTTGGAACATACTTCATCGGCACAACGTTGTAAGGGTGTTTGCGTGAGAGATTGAGGCACGCATACATTCTAGAGTACGGCCCCAGGCAGTCAGACAGGGTCTAACGAACGACGCTGAGTGTCCGCCAGGTGTGCGTGGGCAGACGTGAAGTTTGAAGAGTGTATCAAGATGTACCCGAATAAATTTGGAGTCAACAGATCAAAGTCATTTTACTTAGTGCGAAACCTACGAAATGACCAACGCACGCTTCCACTGCGCGCAAGAAAACCAAAAATTTCGACGGATGTAACTGGTTTCCACAAAAGTGAACCCTGCTGATCAAGCGGCACTGAAACGGTACTAGGATATGGCATTGGGCTACCAGTACCGTTTCAGGGACTGCTTGTGCTGACTTCAGCACCTAAACGGCACTCAGAGTGATGCGAAGTCGTATACTGGTCCTACTGTATCCGTCATGTAGCGGGCGGCCCGAGTGGTTTACATACTAATATATTATTCTGGAGTTGAATCCAAAAAATTTTATCTATTTTGGCGTATCTCTTTGCCTTTACAAGATAAATTATATTTATTCCAATTCCTAACTTCTGAAAAAGAAGTTAGATATATGAAATTATCGAAACCCGTAGATCTTGAATTTCTAACTGTCCCAGCAGTAATTTCAAAATTTGACCATTTTTCATTTTCAACCCCTTTGAGTTGGTCTACTTAGTATCCTAGTCGGAGGTATAAAACGAACGTCTGTAGGCATTTAAAACTGGAACTTGAATAGCTTTAAGCGAGCAGCACTGAAACGGCATTGGGCAGTGCCGTTTGACTGCCGTTTCAGTGCCGTTCAATCAGCAGGGAAAACGAGATTTTCCAGCGATTAGATATGTAGAGAACAGAAATTCGAAACGGTAAGTACTACAAAGAAACATAATTCCAGCATAATAATTTTACAACAAATTTAGAAACAAATTAGAGAATAACTGAGAAATTTAGAAATTAAAAATTTAGATCAAATGTTACAGAAAATTTAATACAATATAGAATTCGTTAACGACAGGGTTATAGATAATATCTGAAAATATAAGAATTTTTAAGAAGAATATTATATGAAGAATTTCAGAGGAAAATGCACGAATTTTAGAAAAATATAGCATAAAATATAGAAACAAACATCAGTCTCTGAAGAATTAATTTAAATTTAGGTATTTGGAGGATAATTCGAGAGAACAAATAAATAATACGAGAACGTGAAAAATGTATTAAGAGGCATGAAAAACTATTCTTCTACGGGACCAGATGGTATCAAGACCCTCTGGTGAAAGAAGTTTCCTTCAACCCACCAGCATTTGGCCCGCATTTGCCCCTCATATCTAAAGTCGGAAGAGCCTATTCCGGAGTGGTTGGTGGAAGAACGCACAGTGCCCCTCCTGAAGATGGGCAACTTGTCTGACCCAAGAATTACAGGCCAATGACTTGTCTGAACACGGGATAAGGTCACTCACGTATTTTACATGGATGATCTCAAGATCTATGCTAAAAAACCACTAAATCTAACTCTAGAGATTGACAAAGAGTACACTCAAGAGATTGGAATAGATTTTGGGTCAAAAAATGAGACAAGGTTAATTTAAAGCGAGGAAAACTCAATGACATCCCCGAAGACCCTGAACTCGTCGATGCATCCAGGACGCAACATCGGTTAAGAATGCTTTTCGATGTAAATATACAAACGTCTTATCTGACAAAATTTGGTCCTCCGAACTATCGGCGAGGAACAAAGAATCTTCAACGAACATGCTTGCCGTTCCGGTAGTACTCTATTTATTTGGAATCGTTCCATGGAAGAAGGACGAGCTCAGATCCCTCGATATCGGGTCACAAAAAGTTAATCACATGAACGAAAGCATGTACCTTAATTCGTCTGTACCGCGACTTGCCATCTTACACCGTTATGGTGGTCGCGGAATACTCAGTCTTGAATGTCTTCACAACAGGATTATTCTGGGTACAGCAGATTTGATCGTAAATGGAGAAGGCCGTCATATTACAATGGGCAGGAAAGACGGAGAAGTGGGCAAAGAAGCGTTTGTGTACGAAGCAGCGAAGGAGGCTGCTGAAACACTTGGTCTTGACTTTAATATCAGGGGTGAGCAAAATGCATCAAACATTATCCATCTCGAGTACTCACTCCTGAAAGCCATAATCAAGAAAGCACAGAAGAAAAACTTCCGTGAATAACGTATGAACTAACGTTTTCTTTCCGCAAAATACTTGGATTGAAGTCGGGCACGGAGGGTTTCATTTTGGCGTGCCAAGACAGTGTCATTTCTTGTTTAGCATACCGTAGCCACATTTTAATCCAACACAATTCCGATGATAGCTGCAGATCGTGTCAAGCTCACACCGATCACCTAGGACACAATCTATCTAGTTGTTCAACTCATGCGGGAACGACGTGCATCCGAAGGCACAATGCAGCACAAGGAGTGCTTTATTACCATCGCTGTCACTCTTACCGCATAAGCCCTGACACCACTACGCAGAATGCTCGAAGGGAAATAGTGTCAATTGTCGAAAATAAGAAGTGCCGCATATACTGGGACTTCCTGTTCTCGACCATTGTTTCTGTCGCGTACGCGAGGCCTGATTTAGTTCTCCTTGACTTTCGAAAAACGAACCATGTTCGTCACCGAATTTTCGGCACCAGCTAACAAAAACATCATAGCCAAGGAGAATCACAAAAAAGAGAGTTATAAAGACCTTGTAAGAGAGTTGCGATGGTTGTACCCGGCATATTCTGTTAAGATAATCGTTTTGTAAGGTTAAATTTTTTCGAGATTTAACGATGTTTATTGGGTCGCATTCATACATGAAACGGGGTTCATCGGGTTGGCGAAATAATGAGATTTTGTTTAATGGGATTAGTATAGGACCGTCTACTGAGATATTTACTACCTTTCTTTTGATTTAAATTATGTATAAATAGGTGGAAGGAAAAATACATAAAACGGTGTTTATCAGGTCGCCAAATAAAAAGCCTCAAAATGAAACGTAAAAGAAAATTTATAACAGTGAAACTCATTCAGCATTCAGAACACAATAACGCAAAACTCATCAATGTTCTCAAAAGTCCAAGAAATAATAATAAACAAAGGTTTTGTATCGTTGAATTTTTCAGCTTCTTAACAGTGTTTATTGGTTCGCATTGATACATTAAACGCTCTTTGTCGGGTGTGCGAGATAATTAAATTCTTTTAATGGGATTAATAGAGCACAGTCTCATGAGTTGTTTACTACCCATTGTTTTTAGTTTTTAACCCTATAGTAAAAGCGTGAGAGAAAAAATATATTAAACGTGATTATCAGGTCGCAAAATGAAAAGCTTCAAAACGACACGTAAAAGAAAGTGCAGAACAGTGAAACTTATTTATCATAAAGAACACAAGAACGCCCATCTAGTCAACGTTTTCAGTAGAACTTGGGGGAATCCGCATTGATACTCCCCAAGTTCAATACATGTCATGCAATCTTTAGAGAAGATGATATCGCTTTGCATTGAGTGATCATGGCGTTTATAATTAAAATAAGTGCCAGCGGTGGGCGACCTGTTAAACACCCTTACATACCTAATTCGGCCCTAATGAGAACCTATATATACTTACTGAAAAATATGTGTAAAAATATTCATGCAGGCTGTCAATGATTCGATGACTTTAGAAAAACCTGGCAGCCTAGTACTAATATTACATTCCACTAACGACCTTAAATCTCTAATTTCAAACGTAATTATATTATCACATATGCGCACCAAATCGACTGATCGCTGTTCAACAAAACCATCAATATGCTAACGTACGGGGAACATATTCTCCAAGTTTAGTAGATGTCATGCAGTCTTCAGCAAAGATAACAGCGATTCGCATGAAGTAATTATAGTATTTTTAACGAATAATAACTTCTAGCGACGAGCGACCTGCTAAACACCCTAACGTATTTAACTCGGTCCTAATGAGAACCTGTATATACATACTAAAAAATATGTGCAAAAACATCTAAGCAGGCAGTCAATGATTCTACGACTTTAGAAAAACCTACGACCATAGTACTGGTATTATATTCTTTTAACGACTTTAAATCTCTCATTTCAAACGTTATTATATTATCAATTATGCGGAGCAAATCAACTGATTGCTGTTCATGGAGCCCATCAATATGCTGACGTACGGGAAATCCAGATTGATATTCTCCAAGTTCAATGCATGTCACGTAGTGTTCAAAAATGATGCCAGCGACGGGCGACCTGCTAAACACCCTTACGTATCTAATTCGGACCGAATAAGAACCTACATATACTTACTGAAAAATATGTGTCAAAACATTTAAGCAGGCAGCCGATGAGTCTAGGACTCTGGAAAAACCTAACATCTTACTACTAATAATATATTCCGCTAACGAAAAAGTCTGTCCAGAACAAATAAAAAGATTGCTGTTCATAAAACCCATCCATATGCTGACGTAAGGGGAATCCGTATTGATAATCTCAAAGTTCAATACATTTCATGCAGTCTTCAGAGAATATGAAAGCCATTAGCTTCCGGTCATTATAAGCGTTTTTAATTAATAATAGCTGCCAGCAACGGACGACCTGCTAAGTACCCTTACGTGCCTAATTCGCACATTATAAAAGCCTATGTATACTAACTGAAAAATATGTCTAAAAACATTTAAGCAGGCAGCCCATGAGTCCATGGCTTAAAGAAATCTAACATCCTATTATCAATACTATATTCTGCTAACGACTTTACATACCTAATTTCAAACGTAATTATATTATCACATGTGCGGAACAAATCGGCTGATCGCTGTTCATAGAACCTATAAACATGCTAACGTGCGGAGAATCCACATAGATATTCTTCAAGGTCAATACATGTCATGCAATATTTGGAGAAGCTAATAACGATTCGCATTAAGTGATTATAGCTTTTTAATTAACAATAACTGCCGGATGCGGGCGACCGGCTGAATACCGTTGCGTGCCTAATTCGCACATTATAAGAGCCTATATATACTTCCTAATAAAAATGTGTAAAAACGTTTAGGCAGGCAGCTAATGAGTCTATGGCTTTGAACAATCTAACATCTTATTACTGATAGTATATTCTGCGAACGACTTTCAATATCTAATTTCAAACGTAATTATATTATCAGGTAATTGTATTATTACTTACATTATCACTTAAAGTCGTGAGCGAAATACAATATTATTTATGGAATGTTAGGTATTTCCAAATCCATAAACAGATTGACTCTCTGCTTAAATGTTTTTACATAAATTTTTCAGTAAGTATATATAAGTTCTTAGTGAGTCCGCATTTCATACGCAAGGGTGTTTAGTAGGTAGCGCGCCGCCTGCATCTATTATAATTTAAAAACGATATACTCACCTAAATCGAGTCGCTGTGATCTTACTTGAAGATTGCATGACATCTATTGAACTTGAAGAATATCAATACAGCTTCCCCATACGTCAACATATTGATGGGTTCTATTGATAGCGACCTTTTCATTTGTTCCGCATTAGTGATATTATAATTACGCTTGAAATTACAGACTTAAAGTCGTCAGCGGAATACAATATTACTAATGGAATATTAGGCCTATCCAAATCCATAGACAGATTGACTCTCTGCTCAAATACTTTTACACATGTTTTTCAGTAAGTATACATAGGTTCTTGTAGGGTCCCCATTAGATACGTAAGGTTGTTTAGCAAATCGCTCACCGCTGACAGTTATTAATAATTGAAAACGCCATAATCATTTCATTCGAATCGCTATGATCTTCATTCAAGATTGTATGACATGTTTTCAACTTACAGAATATCAATACGGATTCCCTGTACGTCAGTATATTGATGAGGTATATGAACAACGATCCTTTGATTTGATCCAAAAATGTAATAATATTATTACGTTTGAAATTAGAGACTTATAGTTGTTAGCTTAATATAATATTAGTAATAGGATGTTGGGTTGGGTGGCGGACAACTGTGCACGGAGCAACTGTGCACGAGACCATCTGTGTACGTCGCTGGCCACAGACAGGTACAACTGTGCACGTTGTTGACGACAGGCACAACTGTGCACCGGCACATCTGTGAACGTTTCAATTTCGACGTGGACAGTTGCGAGACTCCCATATGTGCACGTGAACCATTGGTAGGGTACCATCTGTGCACGTCTAAATGTCGACGTGCACAGACGGTACCCTACAAAGTGTTCACGTGCACAGATGGGTGACTCCCAACTGTGCACGCCTCAATATCATCAGTAGGGGTCTGCACAAATTCGGATTTCGGGCTGAGTCGTGCTCAACTTTTTCGGGCCGCTCAAGAATTGTTTCAAGTACTCAAAGACTTCGAGAACCCAACCTGTTTTGGGTTGTCGACACCAACCGGGTACTCGAAATTCAAGAAATTTACAGAATTAAAGGGATTTACTTAACTCTCGAAATTTAAAAAAATCACCGAATTCAAGGAATTCACTGGAATCATCAACTTCACGGAATTGAAGGAATTCACAGAATTCAAATAATTCAAGCATTCCACGAGTTCCTTGAATTTCGCGAACTCCTTGAATTTCGTGAGTTCCTTGAAATTCGTGAATTCCGTACATTCCTTGAATTCCGTGTATTCTTTGAATTCCGTGTTTTCCTTAAATTCCGTATATTACTTGAATTCCGTGTTTCCTTGAATTTCGTATATTCCTTGAATTCCGAAAATTCCTTGAATTCCGAAGTTTTATGAATTCCGTGAAGTATGTAAATTCTTTGAATTCCGTGTATTTCTTGAATTCCTTTAAATTCGTGAATTTCGTTCATTCCTTATGTTGCCTGAAGTATTTAAATTCCGTGTATACATTGAATTCCTTGAACTCTGTAAATTAAGAGAATTACCTAATTACCTAATTGCCTACCCTGAAAGGGAAATGGCTTAATGGTATACTACTACTACTACGTAATTTCGTTGAATTTTTAAATTCCTCGAATTCCGTAAATTCCTCGAATTCCGTAAATTCCTCGAATTCCGTCAATTCCTCGAATTCCGTAAATTCCTCGAATTCCGTCAATTCCCTGAATTCCGTAGATTCCTCGAATTCCGTCAATTCCTTGAATTCCGTAAATTCCTCGAATTCCGTAAATACTTGAATTCCATGAAACCCTTGAATCCCGTCAAAACAAAGCCAACATTTTCGGGTACCCGAACTTTTTCGTGAACTCGAACCTGTTCGAAAACCGGAAGTTTTCCGAGGCTGGTCAAGGGACACTTCCAACTGTGCACGTGCACAGTTGGGTGTGTCCCATCTGTGCATGAAAACGTAAGCTAAGTACTATCTGTGCACGTGCACAGTTGTACCGCCGGCTCTCGACGTGCACTGTTGGGCTCATGCACAGTAATTTCGTGCAGAGTTGTAACTCTCGCAAATTGAGGCGTGCCGCGTTGGGAGTATTCCATCTGTGCACGTGAACCGTTCGTAGGGTACCATCTGTGCACCTCGACATTTAGACGTGCACAGTTGGAAGTGTACCATCTCTGCACGTATGCATTTGGACGTTCACAGATGGCCTAATGCACAGATGTGCCTATGGCCAACAACGTGCACAGTTGTGCCTGTGGCCATCGACGTGTACAGATGGGGTTGTGCACAGTTTCTCCGTGCACAGTTGTACCCTTCCCTTTGGAAGTTTTGCAAAGACATAGATTTATTGAATGCTCGCTTAAATGTGTTTACACATTTTTCCAGTTAGTTTATATATAGGTTCTTATTAGGTCCGAATCAGATACGTAAGGGTGTTTAGCAGGTCTTATCTTATAATGACACTTGAAATTAGAGACTTAAAGTCGTTAGCGGAATACCATATTATATATGGAATGTTAGGTCGCTCACAGGTGGCAGTTATTATTAATTAAAAACGCTATAATCATTTGATTCGAGTCGCTATGATCTTACTTGAAGTATGCATGACATTTATTGAACTTGGAAAACATCACTACGGATTACCCATATATTAGCATATTAATGGTTTCTATGAACAGCGATCTCTTGATTTGCTCCAATCATATGATCTCATTATTACGGTCGAAATTAGAGACTTAAAGTCGTTAGCGGAATATAATATTACTCATGGAATATTAGGTCTTTCCAAACGCATAGACTGATTGACTCTCTGATCACATATTTTTACACATATTTTTCAGCGAGTATATATAGGTTCTTATTCGGTCCACATTACATACGTAAGGGTGTTTAGCAGGTCGCCTGCAGTTATTATAATTTAAAAACACTATAATCGCTTAGTTCGAGTCGCTATGACCTTACTTGAAGATTGCATGACATCTGTTGAACTTGAGGAATATCAGTACGTCAGCATTTTGATCGGTTCTATTAACAGCGATCTTTTCATTCGTACCGCATGCGTGATATTATAATTACGCTTGAAATTAGACAGTTAAGTGTCGTTAGCGTTATATAATATTAGTAATGAAATACTAGGTTTTTTCAAATCCATAGACAGATTGACTCTCTGCTCAAATGTTTTTACACATATTTTTCTAGTATGTATATATAGGTTCTTAGTGGGTCCGCATTAGATACGTAAGGGTGTTTAGCAGGTAGCTCACAGCTGGCAGTTATTATTAATTAAAAACGCCATAATCACTTAAATTGAATTTTTCTTTTACTGTGGCTTATACATACTGAATTAGAGTTCATAGGTACTTCTGAAATTAGTTGAAAAGTCTATATAAAGCGTTAAATTTAGTATTTAAAGATTTTCTGCAGATATAAAAAATCAATATTTTATACATTAATACCGAAGACATATTTTCCGTTGTAAATTAGCCTTCTTGTACCTTAAATCACTTTAATATTGTTATGCAAAGCATTTTTACATATTTTTTAAACCAAAGATGTTTTTTTATATATGAGGGTGCTTATTGGGTCTTTTATATATAAATATATTCACTGACCCATTAAGAATCTTTATGTCCATCACTCATCAGGGGTAAAGCGTACTTTATCGGGTCCTAAGTATTTAAATTGACTTTTTCTTTTACTGTGGCTTATACATACTAAATTAGAGTTCATAGATATTTCTGCAATAAGTTGAAAAGTCTATCTAAAGGGTTAATTTTAATATGTAAATTTTTTTTGCAGATATCAAAAATGAATATTGTATACATTAATATCTAAGATACATATATTGTCCGTTGTAAATTAGTCTTCTTGTACCTTACATCACTTTAATATTGTTATGTAAAGCATTTTTACAAATTTTTTAAACTAAAGATGTTTTTCTGTTTATAAGGGAGCTTATTGGGTCTTTTATATATAAAGACTTTGTTTGACCCCATAAGCACCTTTATGTCCATCACTCATCAAGGGCAAAGCGTACTTTATCGGGTCCTGAGTATTTAAGTTGACTTTTCCTTTTACTGTGGCTTACACATACTAAATTGAAGTTCACAGATATTTCTGTAATTAGTCGATAAGTCTATGTAAAGCGTTAATTTTAGTATGTAAACATTTTCTGCAGATATAAAAAATTAATATTGTATACATTAATACCAAAGATATATTTTCCGTTGTAAATTGGCTTTCTTGTACCTTACATCACTTTTATTTTGTTATGTAAAGCATTTTTACATGCTTTTTAGACTAAAAATGTTTTTTTGATATATAAAGGTGCTTGTTGGTTTCGTGGTCGCGCGTGATCTCGGATCGCGTACGGCTCTGGTGTTTCTGTACACTCACCCTTTTGGGGGACCGAGTACCTGGAGGGGTGGGCGGACAGTTAGTACTGCTCAATGCACGGTTCGAGTCACTTCTATGTACAAGCGTAACCCTTCCCTGTAGTTTTTCGTTACAAAATGTGTTTCTTTTATAATTAATCAGTAACAATACTAACTGTGTCGCCTGCTACTGATTATACTATACTAACTTTGCTAGGTATCTATTTTCACGTTGAAAATAGGTACAATAAACTTTTCCTTGTTTCTGTGATAAATGTAGCATTATTTTTCACCACTTCCCTCCTAACGTCACCGACGGATTAATTTTTCTAGTTTGAATTACAAACATTTGGTCCTTCGAGCCGGATCGCGACGGTGATGTGAAAAAGGATAAAAAGTGTGTGCAAAAAAGTAAAAAAGTGCAGTTTTTTACAAAAAAGAACAAACTCCAAATGTTGGCGTCGCTTCAGTGCTCAACCGGATATTTCCAGTTCAAACCGCTACCATAGCTAAAACAGCAGGTGCAGACTGGACAATGGTATGACGTCAGCAAATGGGGACAGAGGTAGGAGTACAGAGTGACCGGGAGTGTTGGGACGAGGTGAGCGGGCGATAGCCACTGTAGACCATCACTGACACAGACGAAAGCGTTGAGTGGTGTGAACGGACTTATACTACTGAGACTAACATAGACCTTACCGATCCGTTTCTTTTCGTATGACTCACCTCTTGTTTACCTAACTGCTGCAGCTTTTTCTCTTCGGCTACCACGTGCCCGCGAACTTTCACTTCGGGTTTCTATAAAGATTAATAGACTGGACATTTTTTATTAATTTTTTTCAACGCAAGCAACTCGTAATTTTTTTCTTTAAGAATGGCCACGGTAGAGGGTACTATCGAAATGCAGGGGGGTATTTTTGAAACGATTTGCAACGCCCCCGCGAATCTTCGGAAACTTGGTAAAGATAATATTACCAAGAATCAAGTTCCAACACGTTTAGCTATTTTAGAAAAAACTTGGGACAAGTATTCCGTGAACAACGATCAGTTGATGGTAGTGCGGAAACAAAATAAGGAGCTACCTTATTTTCTCGAGGATCATTATAACATCTGTGAGGAGATATACTTGTGTGCTAAGTCCTACTTTACGGATTATTTAGACAGGTTCGAAGCCCTTTCTGCGAAAAAGGAAACTGTTGAAACATCTACGGTTGCGAATAAACAGAAATCATTTCCTAGGTTAGAACTACCGAAATTCTCGGGCGTGTATACGGAGTGGGCTACATTCCGTGACCTGTTTGACTTAATGGCGAGGAAAGACACAGACTTGCCTACTGTTCAGAAGCTACATTACCTTAAAGTGAGTGTGCCAGGTGAACCCGCTCAATTGATCGCCAGCATTCCGACTACTGAAAATAATTTCGAAAGAGCCTGGCAGACCTTGGTGAAACTGTATGACAATACTCGATTCCTGGTGAACAGCTATCTTTCAAAGTTGTTCTCTCGCAAGGCCTGGGAGGACCAACTGGGACCTTCAGATAACCAGCCTACATTCGAATCGCTCAATCAATTTCTAACAGGCAAGGTCAGCACGCTGGAAGCCGTGGAGAACATGGCCTCTTGTTCGACTGGTTCATCTTCTTCCAAGAATAATACTCATATTCAAAAGGATAATAGAGGTGGGCAAACATTATTTTTTGCCCGCATTCCCGAAGTAAGGATGTTAAGCAGAGGAAGGATTTGGTACGAAAATACATTCTGTGTTTCAACTGCCTAGGAAAGCATATGCTGCGCAGTTGTGTTTCTGCAAAGCGGTGCCAGACCTGTAGCGGAATGCATCATACCATGCTACATTCACCTTCCCAGGATAACAAATCATTACCTAGCTCCACAGAAACCGCTTCCTATCCAAGTAACCCTACCAACCCTTCCAGATTAAATCCACTCAGCTTACCTTTTTCTAATTCTTTGACCAACTCTACAGATACTGCCAATGTTCACCACACTCAACCATCAATATGACTGGAGAGACCTGTCCTACTGGCTACGGCTCTCGTCGATACTGAAGGTTCGGATGAAAGTCGTCATCGAACTCGAGTACTGTTGGACCAGGGGGCTCAAGCATCCTTCATATCTGAGTCGCTTGTACAGAGATTGAGGCTTCCGAGACAACCAACTATCATTTCCGTGCTCAGTGTGGGCAATTTGAAAACAAGGCCGACCAGAGGACTAGTCCAAATAAAGGTTTGCTCTAGAACTAATCCTCAGACAACTTTTATTGTAAGAGCAATTGTTTTATCTAGACACACTTCATATATACCACCTGATACTATACATACTGATGACTGGGATCATCTCAGGGGTTTAGAATTGGTAGACCCTTTCTTAGAAAAGGGTGGAATCATGGAAATGATTTTAGGGGCTGAAGTTTACTCCTATGTCATTGAGTAGGGACTCAAAAGAGGGTTTCAGGGACTCCAAAAGCTCAATAAACTTCGCTGGGTTGGATTCTGTCGTGACTTCTATCAAGGGAGTTGACTACATCAGTACAGTCTCTCGTGGGATTGCAAAGTACCGTAGACTATGAACTACTGAACTTGCTGCGGAGATTCGTCGTCCAGGAGGACATACCTTTAACGATCTCTGAACATAGTGTAGCAGAGGAGTGTGAGCAGCTATTTACCTCCACTTTTCAACGAGGTTACGATGGTCGTTACATCGTTCGACTACCATTAAAGGATCGCTCTACGAATCTAGGGGATTCAAGAGCGGCAGCTTAACGGGATCTCATCCAGATGGAAAGACGTTTCCGAAGGGACCCCGAATTATATATGAAATACTCCGGCGTTATCAATGAGTACGCACAGTTGGGAGACATGGAAATCGTCTCTAATCTAGAGGATTTGCAACCCAACAGGGGTTACCTCTTGTCACACCATTGCATGATAAAGGAAAACAGCTCGAGCACTAAATTGCGAGTTGTTTTTAACGCCTCTCAACGCACCGACAAAGGGGTGTCCTTGAATGAACTTCTACATTCATGGCCCAAGCTACAGACTGAATTGGCGGATGGCATCCTACGATGGGGGATGTATTCAGTCGTCTTCACCGCGGACATAGAGAAGATTTTTCGGCGGATTTGGATCCATCCAGAGAATCAAACCTTCCAACAAATTCTGTGCAGAGAAAGTCTCGACCAGGAGGTTCGAGCTTATTACTTGAAAACCGTCACTTTCGCTTTTACATCTTCACCGTATTTAGCGATACGTACTCTACTTCAGTTAGCGGAGGATGAGGGTGATAATTACCCCCTCGCTACTGAGATTCTACGAAAAAAGATATATGCGTCGATGACGTACTCTCAGGGGCAGATTACGTCAGCACAGCCCAAGAAAAGCGCAGACAGTAGACTTGTTGCTACAAGCGGGAGGTTTCACACTGAAAAAGTGGGTGTCGAACGTACAGGAGGTTCTAAAGGGTGTTCCCACTGAACATTTCGTGCCCTTGGGATTTTATGGCAGCCTTCTTCTGATTGCCTACGTTTTCAGATCGACTCATTATCGGAGATGAGTCGGATCACAAAACGAACGGTATTCTCAGAGATAGCCCGCATATTCGATCCATTGGGATGGCTAGCACCAGTCATCGTGAAGGCTAAGGCATTCATGCAGAGTCTATGGGCTCTCAAGGTAGGTTGGGATGAACAACTTCCAGCTGAGTAGGTCGCTAATTGGTCGAAGTTCAGAAATGAGCTACCTGATCTCTCCACTCTAGCCATTCCCCGTTGGCTAGGCTATACATCTGGTACCTACTGTGAACTTCACGGTTTCGGAGATGCCTCGGAGAAGGCAATAGGAGCCGTGGTGTACCTTCGCGTCACACCACCTTTAAACCTAACTCGCGTGACTCTCGTCACGACTAAGACAAAGGTAGCTAGACTAAAGGAGACCTCAATTCCTAGGTTCGAATTGTGTGCCGCAGTCTTGCTAGTGAGATTGTTATCTCATGTCCGAACGGTCTTGAGTCTCTCTGCTTCTGTACCGATACATATATGGTCCGATTCTGAGAATACTCTGGACTGGAGTCGAGGACACCCTCATCGCTGGAAGACATATATCTCCAATAGGGTTTCAGAAATTCAGCGTATTCTGCCAGAGGCGGTTTGGCATCATGTACCTGGAATAGATAATCCTGCGGATTGCGCATCAAGAGGTATAACACTTTTTCGATTGGAACACCATTTGCTTTGGTAGCAAGGACCTGTTTGGTTGGCCAAACCTGAAATTTTTTGCCCAAGGTCTACTGAAACTATCGACCTTTCTATTGATAGAGAGGAACGAGTCACCACACATTCCGCTCTAGTCGATCAGGAACCACCTTGGCGGCTCTTACTCAATTGAGTACGGACATGAGCTTGATATTTACCGGATATGACAGACAGCGCCCGCGGCGGCCAAAGCCGAAAATCCCTTAGGGATAGAAATTTGCAATTTACATAAGATAGCACGTATGCATTGTTTTTAAATATAATAAATGCATAAATCATTGTTTTAAAAACGTTATAATATTTTTCAAAACGAAGCAAAATAAAAGAGGAAACTTTCTTGCAAAAAGATTTCCTGAAAAATTTTTCTTTTCATTCCAGCTAAACCCGCACTAGTTTCGTTTGTTGGTCACCAACATAACCTTAAAAATTACCGGTCGAATGTCAACAAGCGTATTGATGATGAATATTTTAATTAAAACAGGATTTCAAGCTATAATAAGTCATTCAATCGATTTTCATCCTGAAACACTCAATAATTGAAAAAGTTTAGCATTCATTCATGTGGTGAGGGTGCAGGAGTTGAGAGTGAATAGAATAAGCAAAATTCAGTGCAGCGTAATCAGGCAAACGTCTGTTAGTTCTCCCCCATACAACGTTAAATTACAGGTGTTTATTAATTTAAAAATATATTGTAACATAAAGAGAAGTATTAGGGAAATCTATAATTATAATTATAAATTTCATAACATTTTTCTTTATGTTAAAAATATTAATAAATTAGAAATGAGATACAGGACACTCACTGTGAAACATTGAAGTAAAAAATTACGTATAGGATTGCCTTAAATTTTCTTCTTGAAAAATTTTTCTGTAAACATTTACCTTCACTTTATGAACTTAACAATAAAAATGTGCCACAGGAATCTTAGGACATAAAAATACCAGTGGTATTTTTATCAGAAATTGTGTAATTTTAACACTAGAATATCCGTATGTTTGAAATAGAGAAAGCTAGGAATATTTTACGTGCATAAGGGTGGTCCAAAAACATTTTTTTTAGAGGGCAACGATACCATATGGGTGTGATACCCCTAACACACCCCCACGGTACGCTGAAAACTACCCTTAAAACCAAAAATGTCAATTTTTTATGAAATCGACCTTTTGAGAACTTCATTCTCGTTTTTGTTTTACTTAAAATTATTTGTACTAGTCTAGTGGAATATTTATCAACATTGGTTAATAAGTTTTCAATTATTTGAACAAATTTAATTTGTTTAAATAATTTTTTTTCGATTTTTTAAAATAATAATTATGATTATTTCTTCAGTGGAATATTGATCAATACTGGTTAATTAATTTTTAAATGTTTAAACAAATTCCATTTGCTTAACTGATTTTTTTTTTCAAAAATTTGTTTTTTTATCAAAAATATTACTGTATTATCGTTAAGTGACATACATTGATTTTCAGATATTTTCCAATCGTTGAGGTAATAAATTATTATTTATTTTCAACAACCTTTAATTTGTTTCAACAATATTTTTTCACCTTTTTTAGTTTTTCTTTTTCAGCTATTTATATTGAAACTTCTGATTGTTGGAAACAATAATTTTGTTATATTTCTGAATTGATTTTAAACAGATGGAATTTGTTTACATAATTGAAAATTGATTAACCAATGCTGATAAATATTTCAGCAAAGAAATGATAATAATTTTTAATTTTAAAAAATTTCGAAAAAAATATTATTTAAAAAAATTCCATTTGTTTGAATAATTGAAAATTAATGAACCAATGTTAATAAATATTCCACTAGACCAATAGAAATAATTTTAAGTAAAAAAAATACTAATAATTAAATACTTAATGTCTTTTAAATTAAAATAAAATATACTCCACAAATATTCTGGGACAATTAAACTTTCTAACCTCAAAATCTGACAACT
>CAKNYM010043462.1:63525-104390 GCA_932195095.1 Andricus curvator
TAACACAATAATTTGTCCAGATACCTTTTTCGAAAAACAAGAATATTGAAGTGCTTTATGTGATATTTGTAATCCGATAGACCTGTCATAGACAGATAAATTCAAAACTCAATTCCGATCAAACTGTTTAATAAACTCGAGCAAAAGTTTTTTTCGCTGAATCGAGATTTTATCAGTTTTCCTACACACACTCTCGTTATTTGATAACTCAACTGTTATTTTCAGTATAAATTTATTTTCAATCGCATGTAAACAAGTGGAATTCATCCCAAGAAATTGCCGCTTTTAGGCAACAGATGGCACCAGGCTGTTTCCGCGGCCGTACTCAATACTCTTCGCTTACGAAGCTGTTACGAATCACTGCTCTCTGTTTACAGTTCGTTGATCGGCTTCGTAGAAAAAAGTTCGAACGGCCGCCTTGTCATCCGACGACGGCCTATCTTAAAATGGCACAAAAAGGATTGATCGGACAGGTTCAGCGTCAAGCTTTCCCTGAAGATATCATCAAGCTACAACGAAAATTGCCGGTCTCAAAATCGTGTCCAAAAATTGGGAGGTCGACTGGCTCATGCCGTGTTGGACTATGAGGAAAGATGTCCTCACATATTACCTAAGGATTCGCTGCTAACGACTTTGATCGTCAGAAATGGACATCAGTTCATGTTACACGGAGGTCCACAACTAACCTTGTCCTACTTGAGGAAATATTGGATCCTCTCGGGTCGTACAGCTGTAAAGTGCGTGTTGACACGATTTGTGGTATGTGCTCGACATCGGGCAAACCCGTGTAATCAGCTCATGAGTTCTCTACCATTTTTCAGAGTCACCCCACCGGTTCGACCATTCGCAGCGGCTGGATTCGATTACGCGCGCCCAATCTGGATGCGCACGACCAAAGGAAGTGGTCACAAGGCGTATAAAGGGTATATCGCTATCTTCGTGTGCTGTGCCACTCGAGCCCTACATTTGGAGGCCGTATCCGACTACACTGCTGATGGTTTCATCGCCGCCTATAAGAGGTTTTCAGCTAGACGAGGCGTCAGCCACACTCTTTACAGCGACAATGGAACCACCTTCGTAGGAGCTGATCGACAGCTGTGCGAACTATTTTCACAGGCATCAGCTGTGTCTGATAAGGTCGCTCGTTATCTTGCTGACAACCATACAACCTTGAAATTTAATCCACCTGGCGCTCCACACTTTGGAGGATTATGGGAAGCAGCGGTACAATCGGTGAAACACCATCTCCACCGTGTGATCGGAGATACTACTCTAAATTTTGAGGGGATGTCAACTTTTCTTGCTCAAGTGGAGGCGTGTCTCAATTCAAGGCCAATCCAGTCTTCAAAGGACGATCCCAACGATTTAGTCGCTCTGACTCCTGCACACTTTCTCATCGGCTCTTCGATCTTCACAATACCCGAACCTACATTAGTAAATGAAAGGCTGACACCTAGAGAGCGTTGGCAACTATTAACTCAGATGTACCAAACCTTTTGGAAAAAATGGTCATCGGAATACTTACATGAACTGCAAGCTCGCCCTAAATGGCAGAAGCCAACATCTCCGGTTAAAAAGGGAGAACAAGTATTGGTTCTGCAGGAGAAAATTCCTCCTATAAAGTGGCCTCTGGCTCGGGAGATTCAGGAACATCCGGGCTCAGATGGTTATGTTCGTTCTGTAACTCTGTCTCTTACAAAGACCAGTTGTGAAAATTGTTTCGCTACCAGTTTCTGTTTCAGATTCTACCAATGCTGTGCCATTGCAACCTTAGCAGGGTGGGCGCATTTCCAAGCGATCTCGTGGCGATTTCCAAGCGATCACATCACGAAGGTAAGCGGCAATATTGGAGATATTTCGTTCACATAGTTCTTATTCTATGTTCTCTGTCGTGGTCACGCGTGATCTCGGATCGCGTACGGCCCTGGTGTTTCCGTACACTCACCCTTTCGAGGGACCGAGTACCTGGAGGGGTGGGCGGACAGTTAGTACTGCTCAATGCACGGTCCGACTCACTTCTATGTGCGAGCGTAACCCTTCCCTGTAGTTTTTCGTTACAAAATGTGTTTCTTTTATAATTAATCAGTAACAATACTAACTGTGTCGTCTGATACTGATTATACTATACTAACTTTGCTAGGTATCTGTTTTCACGTTGAAAATAGGTACAATAAACTTTTCCTTGTTTCTGTTATAAATGTAGCATTATTTTTCACCACTTCCCTCCTAACTTCACCGTCGGATCAATTTTTGTAGTTTGAATTACAAACAGTGTAGTTAATTTAATATACATGTGCATTGCATTTAATATACAGGTCTACAAAGCAGTGTGCGTGAAAACTTAAAGTGCTTTCATTTCTTTGAATCTTGTAAAATATTTGAAAATAAAGTAATAATCTAGAATCTGTCTACTGAATTGTTATTTATAATAAAAGTGCAACGTAAAGGTGGAACTTTTTCAACAATTCGGTCTGAATGGTACAAATTTAATGTGGGTACAGTCGATCTTAAGTTAGGTCCATTATTTATTTGCTCAATTGAACTTTTACGACTTAGAATCCAATTTGATTTTTGGTTAATTTGAAGAAGGTATCATTTTTTATTATTTAGAATAAAAAATTACTGCTAAACTTATCTTGATTTTACGTGAACTGGAATTATCTGATTTTTCTTGGAAGTGATTAGCATGCACGTATATAAAATTTAATATACACGCTCTTAACCCGGGAGTACGCGTCCGTTGGTCATGCGGACCGACACCGTTGTATATTTTAAAATACAATATAAACTCGTTCACTGTTCTTGTTTTCCGGTTAGCTATTCTCATTTGAAAATACGTAATCGGTCTAATCGACCGGCACGCGCTTACTAACGTTAGTCCTGTGTTTTGCTTGATGTGAAGCACGTATCGCGTCGTAAGCATAGGCGAAGTGGATCATTTTCATGAGTAATTACTGAATTAAAATATTAAATATGAAATTTTTTAAAAGATTCTGGCAACCCCCGAAAACAACCCATACGAATAAACAAAATTAAAAAAGTAAAAATAATCACCCAAGTCACATTAAAAAAAACCCCAAGTTATATTTCAGGTGTCATAATAAATTTCAACAACCTCTACCATTTTTACCTGAACAAATCCCAAGTACTTTCCGGCAAAACACTAAAAAAATTTAAAAAATTTAAATGATCACACAAGCACCTTCAGAAAAAAAGTTATAGGCGCAACCAAAAAATAGTATTCAGTAATCCCGAAAATCAGCCAGTGTATCATTTATAGATGTCACCTCCTGAATGCGGCTCTGTGGCACGCCCATGTACGTATAGGTCTCTGCAGCGTCAAGGTGTCGTATAGCGCTTCTGTCGACGAGCTCAGGGTCTTCGGGGATGCCACTAAGTTTTCCTTTCTTCAAATAAACCTTGGCGCATTTCTATAACCCGAACTCTATTCCAATCTCTTGAGTGTACTCTTTGACAATGTCTAGAATCTCTTTATGCACCTCACGAAGTGTGGATGAACCTTTAAGCTTTCCAAGAGACAGATGATAAGTCTATCGGAGGTTGAATCGAAAGCTTTACAGTAATCAATCCATGCCATCAATAGGTAACGCTGATAGGATGCTGCGTCTTTAAAGGTTCTCCCGACATCCTGCTACGCCTTTCTTTGAGGCGCGTTGTCCGTACATCTCTCCCCACACAGGTCCAATTGTGCGAACAATCCTATCATTTAGGATAGCTGTGAAGATCTTATACAGTGTGTTCAGACAAATTATTGGCCTGTAATTCTTAGGGTCAGCTAAGCTGCCCGTCTTCGGCAGGAGCACTGTGCGCCCTTCCACCAACCACTCCGAAATAGGCTCTTCCGACTTTAGATATGAGGTGAAAATTCGGGCCAGATGCTGGTGGCTTGAAGGAAACTTCTTCCACCAGAAGGTCTTGATACCATGTGGTCCTGGAGCGGAATAGTTCTTCATTCCTCTTATTACGTTTTTCGACTCCTCGGTAGTAATAAGTGGGCATTCCTCCTCAGGTGTTATGAGGGCATTGCACAGCTCCTTGAAGCTATTTATGTTCTTTGAGCCATCTTCAAGTGGATGTTGGACTTCGTAGACTTCTCTTCAAAATTCTTCGACCTTCTGTGGTCTGGGCGGATGTCGACAGTAACTGAAGGGTCTTGGAAGAGTCGAGATGGGTCAGACAAAAAGTTTTTATTTTCTCTTGTGTGATGACGGATCCGCAGTTCGCGCGCGAACTGCCGAACCTTGGCAGTGAAAGTCCTGCCGGATGTTATGTAGTCAATCACACACTGAATGCGTTGGTTTTTTTTACGGTTTGCATCTGCCAAAGTTGTCGCTGCATTGTACACACCACAATTGATAGTCCAGAGGTCGAATTCTTCGGAAAAACTCCACGAAGCTCATCATCCAGTTCAGTCAGATCTTTGGGCTTGGGAGAAACCTGAATGTTGATGTTCCTCTCTGGCTGCGGCAATATTCCTCCTATAAAGTGGCCTCTGGCTCGGGAGATTCAGGAACATCCGGGCTCAGATGGATATGTTCGTTCTGTAACTCTGTCTCTTACAAAGACCAGTTGTGAAAATTGTTTCGCTACCAGTTTCTGTTTCAGATTCTACCAATGCTGTGCCATTGCAACCTTGGCAGGGTTATATAAGCGGCTTATATAACCCTTTTTCCGGAGGTCCGCGGCACGGTTTCGCAGACGTTTGTGCGAAAAATAAGAGAGCTCTGGGTGTTTCTCGCACCACAGAGTATGCAGTCGCGCCATGTAACCTTTTCGTTCAGGGGCCATACTGGTATCATAGCACTCCAGCAGGTCGTCCCTGAGTCAATCCGTCCACCTAAAAGTGATGAGATTCCGCCGGTCAATCGCATTGACTCCGTCTTGATTGGCTCCCCCAACTCTAGGGTAGTCGGCATTGTTGTCCGACCCATTTTCGGGAGCCCTGCGCGTTCGATTGTTTTGAACCGCACTTACTACAACTATGTTTGAAGTTGTCATTGTTGTTCCCACGAGCAGCTAGGGAAAAGGGTTCGTCCATCCTTGTAGAGCCCCGCATGCAAGGATAAGTCTGTATACTCTGAGAGGTCGCCCGATATCCCAGTGTCACCGTTTGAGATACCTCACCCAGGTGCCATTCAGCTTTCGGCACGGTTGTTACGCCTTCGCTTAGGGGTTATTTCTTCGGGACCATTCCTGGACAATTGTCCGCGACTGCTTATTAATTATTGTAACCACATTCAGCAGAAACCCTTGGTACAGGGATCCTCTATCCGCAACTCGAGGACGCGTTCGGTGGCTTTGTCATAGGCCCTTCGGTTCGATCAGGACACCGGCCTGTCGTTGTGACTTTGTCGTGCCCTGTGGCCACCCATCTTACGGTCACGAGACGTGGCCGTAGGTGTGATTTACCGCGGTTCTACTGGGAGCCGGGAGTCATTTTCAGAGATGGCAGTTCCTTCAGGTGGGACCTGCGGTGGTTGTTCAACCCTTTGTTCAAATTATATATATATATATATATATATATATATATGTATATATGGGCCATTTTCTGTCTGGCATATTTGGATTTTCAATATAGCGGACTAACAATGGCCGTCACAATGTAAAAACTGCTTTTAATCTGTTGTTTTTAATCTGATTCTGATAAAAACACAATTTGTTCTTTTACGATTCACTTTTCAAGTATTTGTGAGGTCGCTCATCACGAATCTACTATTACTTTTTTTTTAATTTCAAGATGGCGATTCCTAGATGGCCACTGAAAAGTTTAAAAATCATTTTATGTCATTAAAGTACGAGTTGGGTACGCAATAAAGGGTTTTTGGTGTCGCTGATTACGAATTTCCTATTATTATTATTTTTTGCAAACTTGTTCTCGGGTGAACCCGGTTTTTCATCATAGCCACGGACTAAGCTAAGTGATCATTTGCGATGATGTTGTAGGTACAAAATTAGGAGCATGGTGTAGTTTGGAGTTCGTATTTTACCGCTGTTATCCATTCACAGCGGCCGCGAGCGTTGGAGATGACAACAGTCGCCTCTGGATGCTTTCTTAGAGCTACCATCTTATTATTATTATTTTATTAATGTCTCAGGCTTAACATGATTACAGCCCAATATTTCGAAGGCATTTTTGGTTAGAGTTGGATTTTTTATTTATTTTTGAATAGTATGCACGGGGCTGTCCCGGTATATATTATCAGTCACGGACGCATTATTATAATGCAATCAAGTGATCTGATAAGAGCGTGTGCCTTGACATATTGGGCAAACCCTGGTTTTTACCCCATCATTCATGGACTAGGTTGCAGTCAAGTGCATGATGGGGGGACCTACAGCTTAAGGTGGGATCGGAACCACCAGAAGCTCGGTAAATGTAAATAGAAAAATTTCCAGAGGTACCGGCTCAGGGATCGAACCCCGGTTCTCTAAGGTGAACTCCGAGCGTCTAACCAACTGAGCCACTGAGGCTCTCTTTATTTATTATTATTATTATCATTATTTATTTTTTATAATCTTGTTCTCGGTTGAACCCGGTTTTTCATCATAGCCACGGACCAAGTCAAGTGACTAATGAGATGAGGATGTTATATGCCAATTTAATACGATGTCCGAAATCTTCTGCGATCATGTTGTAGGCACAAAATTAGGAGCACAGTGTAGTTTGGAGTTCGTATTCTACCAATGTTATCCATACATAGCAGCCGCAAGCGTTGGAGGCGACAACAGTCGCCTCTGGATGCTTTCTTAGAGCTACCAGCATTATGTGAGAAGTTGTAGGCTCCGGAAGCTACGATCATTGTTCCTTAAAGCAACCAATCCCGAAGCAACTGGAACGTCATCTGCTTCTGTTCCTTCTGTCCTAGAAAGTAAGCAAGAGCGAGAAATTTACGCGAGATAGTATCGTGCAACACTGTTCCTTGAAGTCAGGTCTCTAGCCGCGGATAACCTTACACGGCAGACGGGACAGTTGGAGATGAAGGTTTCACCTCTGGATACTTTTTCAGAGCTACTAATCTTTGTAGAATGCTAAGAAATGGAGCTCTCATGCATTCAAGACAGCCGATTATGAGAACTACAAGATGGACTTTGTAGCCTTGGTACAGCCTGCTCAGCTCGAAAAGAAGTGCTTGATATTTCGCCCGTTTTTCTTCCTCCTTTGCCGTGATATTACCATAGAAGTGCCTAAGATGGTAATCTAACACTTTTAGAGCCGCATTGTGTCTCTCTTTGTACCCGTAGCGTGCATTTTTTGAGCATCCACTGAGGACATGCCCAAGTGTTTCTGGCTCTTGCTTATACGCTCGGCAGTTGGTATCGCCGACAGGTACATACATTATTGCGCTCGCGGTAAACTAAGGTGTCTATAACGCCGTCTTGACAGGCAAAGAGAAATCAGCAGACTGGAGAAACATGTTGGACAGACCCATCGAGAGCCCTTCTCTACGTATGATGCCGTTGAATTTACCATGAAGGGGCTTGTCAGCACGTTCTCTTAGTAGAAGCGTATGTTCTGCTTCCTGTACACGATTTTTGAGCACCAAAGGTGTTAGTGATGCTAGGCCATGTGTAGTGTCTCAGGAATGTTGATGTATGAGTCGCATAAGAGAATCTGTGCTATTTAGAACTGAGCAGGCTGTAGCCAGAACCGTTCTTCGATGAAGACACTCTAAGCTTAGCAAGCCTCTACCCCCTTTATCTCGAGGGAGGCATATTCGAGGTACGGAAGATCTAGGATCATGACTTCGATGGATTATCATCATCTTGCGTGTGCTTCGGTCCCAGAAGACTTGAATCTGTTCTCGACAAGGCGGATTTTTAACGGCACGTGACGTTTTATTGAACAGGCGGGAAGGATGAGTAGAAAAGGTGGAATTTTCCTGAATCCACTTTACTCGCCGTTCAAGGCGCTGTTTCGCTGTTGAAAGAGATCTTATTTTTTGCGTCCAGTGCTGCTTGATGGTCAACAGTTTGCACTTGTTTAGCGTGTGATTTGCTTTCCTAAAGTTTCGAGCAAGTGCCCTAACTTTTGGAGTTGATTTTTTATTTGATATTATGTAGCTAATCACGCACTGAATATTTGATGCATGCCGTCTCGCCATTTCAATTTTAAACTGAAGCTGTGCAATACGCTCGCGAGTCTTACACAGGCGTACTGAACTATCGTTACTTCGATTGTCGCTAAGCAGGGAGACCGCCTTCTCGTAAACTACACAGTTCAGATTTCAGAGATTAATATCTTCGGGGAAAAAATCGGGGAGAGCAGTATTAGCTTCATCTAATTTGTCCATTCTGAGAAAGACTTTTTGGTAGATAGATCTCCTACTTCTCATGTTGGCATTATCGGCTATCTGCAAAGGTGGTCTTTTGTTGGAACAGGTGGAATTTTCGCTGGAGGATGTTGCTCTTCATCTTGTTGATAAAGAGCTTCATCTCCATTTTTTCGCAAAAAAGATACCTGATCTCTTAAATACTAAGTATAATATAATAAAAAAATATAAGTATAATACTAAGTAACCTCTCTGCTCAAAAATCGTGTACAGGAAGCAGAACATACGCTTCTACTAAGAGAACGTGCTGACAAGCCCCTTCATGGTAAATTCAACGGCATCATACGTAGAGAAGGGCTCTCGATGGGTCTGTCCAACATGTGAGGCGTTTTATGAGCATATTCCGGGTGCATATTGACCCAGCTGTCATGTAACCTCTGCATGAGTCCTCTTCGCGTCGGTGAGCTTCTTTGCCAACAGGTAAGGATGTCCCTCCTGAGTTGGTCCGACCATTCAAATCGATGTTCTCGCGTTTGTCCGGGGCAATTGTCTTGTTGTCGCCTCGGTTCGGTTCTGTTACCACTCCCAACTGAACCATGGCCTCCATCCGAGAGATGCCTATTGTGGGTGGCACTGCGCGATACTGGTGTCGTAACCGCATAATTCGTTGGTACAGCCTTGGTACAGCCTGCTCAGCTCGAAAAGAAGTGCTTCATACTTCGCCCCATTTTCTTCCTCTTTTGCCGTGATATTACCATCGGCTGGTGCCGAGAATTCAATGACGTAAATGATCTTGGTCTGCAGATCTTGGAGGACGATATCAGGCTTCGTAGCAGTGATACGTTGAGTGGTGGAGAATGAGAAATTCCAGTAGATCTTACACTGAGCATTCTCCACAACGGACTCCAGTTCCCCCTGGGCGTATGGCAAGACGGGCAATAGATCCACACCATAGAAGTGCCTAAGATGGTAATATGACACTTTTAGAGCCGCATTGTGTCTCTCTATGTACCCGTAGCATGCATATTTTGAGCATCCACTGAGAACATGTCCAAGTGTTTCTGACTCTTGCTTGCACGTTCGGCAGTTGGTATCGCCTACAAGTACATTCATTATGCGCCCACGGTAAACTAAGGTGTCTATAACGCCGTCTTGACAGGCAAAAAGAAATCCCTCAGTCTCCGATCTCAATCCAGCAGACTTGAGAAACATATTGGACAGACCCATCGAGAGCTCTTCTCTACGTATGATGCCGTAGAATTTACCATGAAGGGGCTTGTTATTATTGACTATTATTATTATTATTTCCTGGGTTGAGACCGTAAGAGCCCCTGACGCTGGGATGGTCCCGTTGCGTCCCCTTGTAAGCCTAAGCGTGACCCCAAAGCCCTCTGCATACGACGAGGACCGCAGCGACGCTATTGGCTCATATTTCTGACTCACTGATGCAGTTACAGCTCGTGAGTATTAGTACTCACAGCTATATGAATAGCTGTCTCATAATCCTTTCCGCACAGACGACAGAGGGGACTTTCTGTGAGCCCTATTTTATGTCTGTGATATCCGAGTTTTCCATGCCCTATATATATTTCTGTTAGAACTTTGACTTCGTTCCTTCTGAGCTTAAGTATTTCCTTCGCTCGATTAAGGTTTAGCTTTAAACCCACCAGTATTTTGGGCTGTCTGCAGCCAGTGGCCAATTCCCACTCATTCTGATGTTCCTCGGTCAGCCAACGTCGCTAGGTTGTTTAATGCCTCAAAGCACTCCCATACTAGTAGTGACGTGGTCGTTATTCCATTCAGGGCCATTATAACAGCCCTGCGGCCTGAGCAAATACGGATGTTTCTTTTGTTGCCATACTACTATGCCTTATAGGCGCACTGGAGCATGGCCATAATCTCAGATTGTGGGACTGTGGCGTAAGGCCAAATCGGGATTGTGAAGCCCATTCCACTCCTTCTACGGTATACACGGGCTCCTGCCTTCTCCTTGTTTCTGGAGCCATCTGCAAACCAGTTGTCCATATCACTGGGAAGGTGTGCTTCGCTGTTAACCCAATCATCCTTCGTGGATAGGCTAACACGAGTAGATGAAGCAGTTCATCCACTACCAAGCACCACAGCAGGGGCGATAAAACGCCTCCCTGTGGATATCCCGAGTCAACGGTTCCACATAAAGTAGTATCACCCTTCGACGTTGATAGGTTCCTGTAGGCCAACATGTGGTCAACTACACCTCTCTGCAGGTGTAGTTGAAGGCTCCTTCGATATCCATAAAGGTTCCAATCGCGAGACCTTTCTGCTTCAGTTGTCCTTCGATTAGGTTTACTGCCCCGCTTAAGGCCGTCTCGGTGAAGTGACCAGCCCTACAGGCGTGTTGCTCCTTGCGAAGTTGCCTACTTGATAAGACCTTGTCGCGGACATATCTATCCACAAGTCTTTCCACTGTTTTTATTAGGATATATGTAAGGCAACGGGATCACCCAAGCGTCAGGGGCTCTTACGGTCTCAACCCAGGAACACGCGTTGTTGTTGTTGTCGTCGCGGTAGGGCTTGAGCTTTCCTCTCATGAATTTGACTGCTATGTTGGCTGTAGCATTGCTATTGGCAGGGTTTCCCATGCCAGACAGGCAGAGAACGAAGAGGAAAGTGAATAAGAGGAACACCAAAACCCATACATTTTAATGGAGAGTCTTTTGAAAGTTTTGCAACGCTTGTCGCTTAACGTGGTCATTTTACTGCAATGGTTGAAAATTAATGTGATACTTTAAAATCACATGCAGACAAGAAAATTCCCGTAACGTCACTTTCAGACAGTGTAATTTTACGTTCCTCTTGTAAAATTAAACTGTCAATGTAAAATGGCAAAGCCATATTTCATTACGCATGCACTAGGTAAACCCCGGGTATTTTGAATTCCTATATCTTGAAAAGAATATTAAAATGAAAAAAATGTGTGGATGATAAAAATAAATTTTCATTTATGAAGAAAATGTGACCTCAGAAGCAAAAAATGAAATACAGCATAACTCTTAATGCCACGTGCAGGACTTGAGTTACAATACTTTAATTTTTGAATAAATTAAAAATAAAAACGCACCCTATAAAGTATTGATCACACATAAATATGATTATACGTTCTTAACGATGTTCGCTGCGTATACTTCACTTCAAAATTAGCGAATTTTTAAAAGTATTTATAAAATCGAGAAAAAACTTGTTTAAACAATAATAACAGTATTATTTCGAAGTAATAAAAAAATAAAAACCAACCAAATATAATTGTAAACCATTTTTCCATTAATAAAATCAGCTTTTGATCATTAGGTTTAAATAAGATTTACAGCTTTATTTTGATAAATTATTATCAGGGTTTGATGAATGTAAAAGTTGACTATAGTATCTCATAGTTATCATCGGCGCTTGTTGCTGCGTTGAGATTGCATGCACGTCCGTAAGCGAAAAGTGCTACTCTATCAGCGTTGAAATTATCTCTCACCACTTCAACTGATGGCCCATTTGTAGCTGGTAAAGATGACATAAATATTCTCTCCGGAATATTATTGGCCATGATAAGTGTAGAGAATTAGGAGTTGGTGGTTTCTCGAAATCATTCAAGAATTCTGGTAGTTTTGAAGGAGGCTGTTAAATGTGAGATAATTTGGTCGTGAACAGTGGCCTGTTCCACTGTTCTTATCTGCAATCCACTATTGATACGGATCAAATTATTTCTTTTTTCTTCAACAGTGACGTCAGTTTCTTCATCAGGATGATGTTCAGGTTTGCAGTTCAGCGCTTCGACTTCAGCCTGTAGAAGGAAACGCGCCACGCAGTTAGACGATTTGTTTTTTTAAGTGGTTGATGATCCCGCCTTCTGTATACGAATTAAGTAGCTGTTATGATTCTTAAGGGAGACACACAATCCCGTGTAGCCGTTTCCATATCTCTTGCCGTCTTGTCTGTCTTCTAACGAATCAAGATATTTTTCTACCATCGATTATGCAACTCTACGCAAAACTGAAGAAGGTATGTTTGTACAAATGTTCCTCATCTGGAGGATAACTTTGTGTACTATTTCTACTTGAAGGCCCTTTCCACGTATACCATTTTGCAGCACCTTTAAGTACTCTGAACCTAGATTAGCCAAGTTATATTCGTGATCAAACCAAACGTTCAAGTTAATGTCTGTCAAGGTTTCCATAGGAATGAAGTCACGTTCTTGAACAGAACCATTTGTACTGATAGGGATTTCTACAACCCCGGCATGTGGAGTAGGAGTCAAATCTTTTTGGTTTTGATTGGAGTTTATCGAGGTATTTGAACTTATTTCTGTAAGATTGATTCCTTCAACTGATGAATTCGAGGTATCTATTCCTTAAGAGTCATTATTCAAAGGCTCATTTGGTTTCCGAACTTCATGAGCTTCAAGAATCATACGTGTGTCTCCAGAAAAATGTTTCAAGACAAGGTCTTCTTCAATTTCCGTTCCATCTGATTCTAAAACGAGCCGAGTTCCTATTATTTTTAATTTCTCACTGCTTTTCGCAATTGAATCTGGTACGCTACAATGTAGAATGGTCTTATGTAAATATATGCATAGTCCGATAATGCGAAAGAGTATATAAAATAACGGTTGCCAAAGAATTTGGATTTATAAATTCCACGAGGCTTGCAGATTTTCGCTCATATCAATTTTAAAAAATTTTAGATCGACAATGAACGCTTTAGTTTGCAAAGTGTAAAAGTTGACATGTCTAAAATCATAAGGAAACATATTTCAAGGTCATTCATTAAAATTAAAAGGCTATGCAATTTTAATTTGAAGTGGCCCCATGTTACCTGTTAGGGGAAGAGTTAGAAAAATTGGACAAATTTTGGCTTCACAAGCTGTCTTACAACTTTGCACTAACATTATTCTTATAACTTTATTCAAATAATGCAAATGCTAGAGTTAAAATAAAATAATTTACATTTGCAATAACGTTATGCATATTTTACAATACTTACACTGCCAAACTAGTTACATATCAGGATCAAAGGGTGAGTATTTTGGAAAGTATACTGCACTTGACGAGATTAGAACTATCTCCGGAAAGGCATGTGGAGAGAGCAGTGAGGAATGTGGGAATATTTTCAAGATTTCATGAGACGCCTTATCAATGTCTACTATTTCATAGACGCCTAGCTCCAAGTTAGCAATTATTTCAGTTGTGCGTCCAATAAAAAAGATATTCGTCTTACCATGGTTAATCAAAATGAGTTCAATTTGACAAAGTACAAAATTGCCCCATTCACTCTTCCTAACACAAACTGACATATTTTGTGAATATTGCACACTGTGAAAAATTACTTTTTTCGTAACAGAGAAGGTACTTTTGTTATGATCTTCAAAAACGCCTTCCACAAGGGAATTAATTTCATTTCTGCGATTTCCCGCCTTATAAAGTGAAGTCTCGGAAGATTATGCCAGCGATAAAAAATTATTTTCATATAATGCTTCCCTTTCCTGATGTTTTCTTGATAAGGGTTTCGTGATATTTTTAAAATTCTGACAATGCCTAGCAGTGTTTTTCATTTCCCTATGCCTACTTTCTAGGTGTATAGTTTGTAAGTTCTTTACCGGTCCCAATTCTTCAATTAATTCCGGGTAGTGACAAAGAAAATTATGTTTTGGTTTTAAAGGAATATTCGGAAACGCACGTATCCGCAGTTGTGAAAACTCGTTAATTTTATTATCAAGAATAAAAATTTTCCCGGTTGACAAAGCAGGAGCGCAAATAGTGGCGCAGACCTCTCACAAACATAAACGTATCTGCCAGGCTGGATCTCTGGTATGACGAATTACATCGTGAATACCTACAGGGAATATATGAAGCAATCTTCTTATATGGCTTGCCGTACCGCATAACTTTTTATATGATTCCTTAATTATCGGAGCTTTTAGTCGCGAGCATTAAATCGTATTGAATTATACCCCCATGTAATTCATGTGCAATGCACGGAGGTCATCCTGGGTTGCAAACGTGATAACTTTTAATTTTATTAAGAGGAGAATTCCTTTTTATGCCTTTAACCATTTTACCAGATCGTACCGCATCACGAACACATTCGTTATAAGTTTTAGGGGTTCATATTTTATTGGATGAGTAATCATTCGGTCGTAATTGTGCAAGAAGAATTTCACAAAATCGGCAAAAGTAGTGCGATGTGCTGAAATTTTCAGTGCGTCCAGCAATTTGATAACTTCCTAAGCTGTCGCCAAGTATGAGGACTAGAGTTCCTCAATATGTAACCGGCCCGTCTGCAAAATCAAGCGTAATGCCCTCGGCCGCCAATAAATTTATGTCTTCTATGACTTTGTATAAAACAGTGTCCCATCCAAAATTAGTTATATACTTTTCACGACATAATAATACAAGTTGCTCATTACTTATTTTAGATCTAAGATGAGCTGGTGGATTACCTAGCAGCATGTAAATAGCCACTATTTTAAATTTCCCTTTGGATGCCCCTATTGGATTACAGAACTCAAACGCGTCTTGATATAAAATAATTTTAACACAATGTACAAACAATTCATTGTTCTTTAGAACATTGCCGTTTGAAGAGTAAAAAAATTCCCCTTCTCTTCTCGCTGTTTCATTACGATTCTCAACGTAATATCGGATATTGTCGTTTTTTAATAACTTCTCTAAGCCTCTTAAAATAGGAACGTAGTACAGATGACATCCACTTTTGTTTCCATTTGGCAGAATATCTACCTGTACTGGATCAATAATATAAAAATGTTGTCGACAGTATTCTTTTCGCGTATACGTTGTTCTTCATAGACCATTATTTAAATCGTGAGCTTTTATCATTTCTGCGAAAGTTTGTCTAAATACATTTAATGCAAAATCTTTATGTTCTTGTGAAACATTGCTTGATTTCACCTCGAAGTCGTAATTATTCTGCCACGTTTGGAAACCCGACGCCCAACTATGTAACAAGGGCTGAATTACAGATTCAGTTGCGCAATTTTTGGCAGTCGCTGTTAGATAAACTTTAGCAAGATCTTCAAATGAAAACGAATCAAATGCATTTATGTTTTTTTACCTACAGTTACTTGAGCAGTTTAAGCAAATTCTTCTGGACCACTGACCTCACAATCATTATGTGCAGTAGCGTTATGCGAGCTAATATTATTGCCCCCCCCCCCTGCTACTTTGTTCCTCACGATGCGTTCTACTCATATGGATTCCTAATGCATTGAAATATTATAAATTCTCTGAAATCCCTTAAAAATAATTTGAATTCAGACGAAATCTTGTGATATTTTTTAAATTCTGGGAAAATTCCTCGAAATGCTTTGATTTCTTCGGAAATCCACTTAAAGCCGCTGAATTTCCTTTAAGTCTTTTGATATCCTGTGAATTCACATGACATCCGTTCAGTTTCCGCGAGATCAATTCAAATCCATTAAAATAGTTTTCAATCTTTGAAATCCCCTCAAATTTGATTTAATTCTTTAAGATCACATGAAATCCCTTAAATTTTGTGAACTCCGTTTAAGTGTTTTAAAATTTCTTGAAATTATATAAAATCTCTGAAATCTTGTGAAACTTCTTGAAATTCCTTAAATTATTGCTGTTAAAATCTTTGAAATTCCGTTAAATCTGTTGAGATCCCTAAAAATCTTTCAAATCTTTTGAAATGTTTTAAATCTTGAAATATGGTTTACACTAAAACTTCGAGTGATGGAACTCTCGTTTTAATTCAACAATTTCGAATTATAAATTCAATTAAGTTCATCTTTAGTTCAGTCTTTTCATTATTTACAAACAAAAAAAAACAACAAAAAACTTAACATTTTTCCATTAGGATTGCTCAAAGTGATGTTATGCAATCACGAACAAATTCAGTCCTTTGAATAAAAAATTATGTCTCTCACATTAACATTTTTTTTTATTCTTCAGGTTTGTAATTTGAAATTTCAAATGATATAAATGAAAAAAATAACATATGTCAAAAATGTAAGATTCCTTGTAAGCTATCAAATATAAAATTGAAGTTCATGATTCCAAGTTAACATTATACAACTTAGCATATACCTATACAATGCAATATAAAATTGTTTACACTTCAAACTGAAAAATTTAATATTATCACGATTGCAATCACATTACATTCACTTAAAGTAGGCATACCGACATTTCGGTATGAATAGCCTAATTTTCTCGATACTCCCGAAACTCTAATGCTTATGAATGTTCAGTTATTCGTCTATAAAATTTTAACGAAAAAAAACGTTACTTTTTTGTAATGAAATAAAATGTAACAGTGAACTTTTAGCATAAAATCAAACACTGTTATTGTCTCGAGTTAGAAAATTTACATTTTTTACGTGCAGTTTCTATTTGCACAATTTTACCATTTGCTGTCCAACGGAAAAAACTACTAAGTGACATGTGCCATAGAGACTATTTTCGGGCATTCATGCACAGGAAAGTAACCTCTACGGAAAATTTCATTTACTACATGTTTTTCTTTTGGAAAAAAGCAATACTTTATATGACGCACAAAACAATCAATGAAAATTTAGGAGAAATCTCGAGACAATGAGACACATAACATCAAAATTGACATAATAATATAACTGTTTAATTGAACAAGTCCACTTATAAATATTATAGTTGTAGCTAGTCTAAAGGACGTTCTTTCTCTATTTTTACACAAATACCACACTCAAGGAGGAACTTTTTCTACTCACCTTATATACCAAATATCAGCATTAGCCTACGTGCGTAGTTATAGGAGATAAAGTTTAGAAGGCTGATGGCTATAAAACCGCGCAACAGAACATGTGCACTTATGGCAATATGAATTTATCCCAACTTCATGTATAGATGGAACGGATGTAAAACTTAAAATATATTACATTCTTCTATACATAAAACACGTTACCCCGTTGTTGTCGGGTGACACCCGCCCGCCAATTTATTTTTCTCTGCAGCGTCATCAGCGCGCCATCAAGCGGTTAAGAGTGGAATTACAAAATTCTGGTAAAATTTCCATCGTTCTGCTTTTTTACACTTTCCATGTGAATTGGATTACAGTACATTTTGTGATTTAAAAAAAAAACCCTGATAAAAGCGAATGATAATATGTGTTATAATATGGTTGAAATTTACCATGTTAATCACTGGTATTTTTATGTCCACTGATTCCTGTGGTAATATTACACTTTTACGGTAAAATTGATACAAATATTATGAAATTTCACTGTTAATTGCTTAAATTTCACAATAAACTAGTAGAATGAACGCATAAATCATAGTAAAACGTTTACAAACTGACTTGCAATTTTCAACCACTTTTTTTTACAGTGCACGGCTGGGGGCCACAGCATGCGGGACGGTGGTGATGGTGAGCTGCCAGATGGCCAGGCAGATCTCGTTAATCAAACAGCTGGCCAGCAAGAACATCTGCGACATACGGTGAGCAATAGAACATCAACTGTGCCTGCTGAGGATGCTTTGGCTAGCGATAGCTATTTGCAGCCAGCCACCTCCACAGAAATACCATGGGAGAGCATCAAGTGCGATACCACAATGAATGAGGAACTGGTGCGTCTCTATTATTAAAGTGCGAAGTTTGAAACCCCACGCGAAAAAGGATACAATTTTAGATCGAAATTTGCTGCAAAGTATCCTCAAATAGAGAAAGTCGCACTAAGAGATCTTATCGCTAAGGTGAAGGACATCAGGACTAATATACACATCTCAGAAGATCGAGCAATGGAGATTAAACAACAGGTTGATTTGGCGTGGAAAAGCGACGGCAATGAACATCAGTTAGAGGACGGCGCGTCACACGAACAAGCAGCGGCAATTGATGTTCTTATCAACCTGGTGATGATCTAGCACCACAACATCCTCCACAGGTAGATGGCCTAATACAACCAGAACCAGAAGCAGAGGTTCAACAACCAAGAAGGCGATTAAAATGGAAATACTATATGAACAGAGATGTAATGCGCTTTTATTTTTTGGCAAAGAAAATTGGGCAAAGTGTAAGGAGAGAACATCATCGACTCTTCTTACTTAAGTACCCAGAACTAGCCAGAAGAATAAATGAGCAGAATCTAGCAGATCAAAAACGCTCAATATCTGTAAGCAGATTGCTTTCGGCTTTTGAAATAGCTGTCATCGAAATGGAACAACAGCTTCCTATTGATGAACTTCCCTTGGAATATGTGGACAACGAAGACCTGGTTGAAGCTGAAGGCATAGGTGCTAGGGATCATGAACATCAAGTACCGGATCCACTAGAACCACATCCGGACATTAATAAGGATGATCTGAACAGCGAAATCCCAGAAAAACTACAGCACCTAGAAAGGAATTTTGGTCATTCTTTACTAGAGTTGAAACATGTATAACCAACACAAAGGCATTCTCTGCTCAAGATGAACATCACAAATGATCTGCGTGCACTAATAGAACACCTGAACAGTAAGGTTTTACCTATGCATTTGAACGTAACACAAACTACGTTAGAGGTGCAAACTCTTGTATACTGTGCAGCTGTGGCAACCATTAGAACGTTGGGCCACAGAACTAGGCCTACAAATGCAGTCTTTGCCCCAGGAAGGGAGCGAGATCCACCATGGAAGATCAGGTTGGATATGGATGATACACCATGTTAATAAAATCATCCACCCTCAGTACATCGAGACATTGACACCAGCAATATTGGATGAGATTATAGACTCCCAACGGCAGAGACTTGATGTTCTTACTGCTAGACTGCGTCGGTACAAGAAAAGTAGTGCAAGAAGGCAACAAAATCGAACCTTTCAGGCAGATGAAAGAAGGTTCTATCGTGAACTGAGTGTGAAGCAAAATAACCAGCAAGACACCAAAGTCCCTCAATTGGGAGACATGAATAACTACGGGTCGCATGTTTGGGGGAAAACTAACAGAAGCAATTTGGACACTTCGTGGTTCCAACTAGAGAAATCAAGAGCAAGCAATAACTCTGAAACGGAGCTGACTAACATCACAGCTTTAGATGTTTCAGCGGTTTTGAACAAAGCAAGTAACTGAAAAGCTCCAGGTCCGGACATGGTGCACAATTTCTGGTACAAGTACCTGACTAGTGTGCATTCTGCTTTGGCAAGGTTTTTCAGAAGATCATCGAACACGCAGATCTGATTCCAGGCTTTATGCTCTGGGGTACTACGTATATGTTGCCTAAAAAACCAGACGCTCAAAATCCATCTGAATTTCGACCGATAGCCTGTCTTCCAACAATATATAAATGTCTTACAGCTATCATAGCAGATAAGGTATATTCTCACTGCGACGAGAATGACGTCCTTACAGAAGAACAAAAAGGATGTTGTAAAAACTCGCGAGGCAGTAAAGATCTAGTCACCATAGACGCTATTGCCATGACGCAGGCTCGTAAACATCAAAGAAACTTGAGCATGGCATACATTGACTACAAGCAAGCTTTTCATACCGTACCACACGACTATTTGCTGCAAGTCTTAAAAGTGTACATACAAATTTTGCCCACGCATCATTGACTTCCTAAGTCGTGCGATGATGCTTTGGGGTACAAGAATCAAGTATTTTCATCATGGACAAGCAAGGATAACTAGATCAATACGCATTACGACGGGAATATTCCAAGTGGACTCCTTCAGTGCATTATGGTTCTGTTTAGCGTTGAACCCACTGAGCAAAACACTAAATAGCATGTCTCATGAGTTCCGAATACATGATAATGAGGATGGTTATCAAGTGACCCATATTCTATACATGGATGACCTGAAGCTATACGATAGTTCGGACCAGAAACTTTAGCAAGTGATCGATGTCACAAAGCAGTTTTCCAATGATATCCACATGGAGTTCGGACTAGATAAATGCAGAACTGTACAGTTAACCAGAGGAGAATTAGGGCCTGCAGAGCTAGAGAACGATTTCGAGGCAATGGCTGAGGGCGAGTCATATAAATACCTGGGTATTCTCGAATCTAAGGGTATTCAGCATACGATAGTTAAGAAAAGCCTAACGACTGCCTGCACTACAGGACTCAGATTAGTTCTGAAGAGTTCTCTAAACTCGGCAAACAAGATCAGGGCTCGAAAGATTAAACAGGATCAACCGTGTAGAAATGACGAAGCATCGAATGCACCACCGAAATTCGGCGATTGAGGAGGTCAGAGGAGACCTTGAATATCAGGGCAGAAATCATACAGGAATTAGAAACGCAATGGAGACAGAAAGCCATCCACGGCGAGCACCCCAAAACGTTAGATCAATATGAAGTGGATAGTGAAGCATCCAATATTTGGCTGAGAAAGGGCGTCCTATATTCAGAAACGGAAGGATTCGTCATTGCGATTGATGGTTGTCGCGTAATGGCTCAAAGAGAATTTATGCACAGATATAACGATGTGGCGGGCATTATACATCAACAACTTGCCCTATACCTAGGACTCTTAACAGAATGGATGCCTTTCTATAGATACATTCCAATTTCCGTTCTAGAAAACGAAGATTACATTTTATATTGGGATGTTACTATCCAGCCGGATCATTACATCCGAGCCAATCGACCCAACATCGTGATTGGAGAAAAAAAAGGTGGAAGAGTCTACATCATCAACATTGCTTATCCACTTTACCGAAATTTGCAGGCAACCTATATAACCAAGATCCATAAGTATAGCGAGCTAAGGCATGAAGTAAAGACAATATGGAGGAATGTGAAACATGCATCTATTCATCCTATTGTGATTTCGGCTACAGGCAATATACAGGCAATACAGGCAAGATGAACTGATATCTTGAACATTTGGGAGTCAGTAGGGTACTGGCAACAGCTCAGAAGGCGGTTTTATTGAACACCTATCGCATTGTGAGAAATTTTCTAGACCATCAGAAAGTAAATGACTAAAAACCTGTGGAGTGGCCGTAAGTAGCTCTAAGAAAGCATCCAGAGGCGACTGTTGTCACCTCCAACGCTCGCGGTCTCTGTGTATGGATAACAGCGGTAAAATACGAACTCCAAACTACACCATGCTCCTAATTTTTACCTACAACATCATCGCAGTAAATTGCAGACATCGTATTAAATTAACTTATAACATCCTCATCTCATCAGTCACTTTACTTAGTCCGTCCTTGTCGGAAAACCCTGTACGGGAACCCGTAACTATTCCTGTACGTGTTCCTTTCCTAGAACTAGGACCAGATCTAGTACAAGAAACGTTACAGTGTCAGCATAGGAAATTGAGACTCGAACCTGTACACAAACATGTACAGGAATCCGTATCGGCAAATCTCTTCAAATCGTTCTAGATTCAACTGACTAGCCAGAGATTTAGGTCGTAGCGCACCCTGGTGGATTAGTTTCAATATGGTTCCTGTACTAAATTCGGTACGAAATCCTCTACAGAATCCTGTACAGGAACCCTAGTGAAACTAATCCGCCAGGGTGCTCTAGGGCTTATCTCTCTCGATAGGGAGTTGGAGCTTCAAGGTTATAAAAAGGCAAGGTATTAAAGATAATTATCCATGTTTCTTCACATCATCAAATTAACGACAATAACATTTTTCCGATGCGGAGGAAAACGTGCTAGATTCTTTATAGGATCCCCTACATGTTCATTCGAGGCCACTCAGGACGTTTACACGTTCCCGTAAGGGTTCCCTTGTTTCCTGCATGTTCCTGTACATGTTTGTGTACAGGTTCGTGTCTCAATTTCTTATGCTGAACCCGTAACGTTTCTTGTACGATATCTGGTCATAGTTCTGGCAAAGGAACACGTACAGGAAGTGTCACGGGATCCCGTACAGGGTTTCTCAATATCTTAAATTCACCATCTTGAAATTTTGAAAATCTAATAGGAAATTCGTAATTAGCGATCCCAAAAACCCTTTATTGCATGCCCAACTCGTACTTTAATGACATAAAATAATTTTTACACTTTTCAGCGGCTATCTAGGAATCGCCATTTTGGAATTTTAATAAACTAATAGGAGGTTCGTAATCAGCGACCTCACAAATACTTGGGAAACTTTTCAAAAATCGAAAAAAAATTCATTTAGCTCAGTAAAATTTGAGTGTAGAGGAATTTACGGGAAACTAGAAGAATTCAATGAAATTCATCAAGAATCAAACGGAATTTAAAAAAGAATCAAGTGAATGGAAAACAATTCGAAAATATGAAAAAATGCATTGAATTGAGTAAGTTTGAAAGGTATTTAGAAAAATTAAAGAGAATTTAAAAGAATTTCATGAAATGCCTAAGAATTTAAGGTGAGTTTTAAAGACTTTAAGATGAATTAAACCAAAACTTTTTTTAAAATCCACTGCATTGAGTAGAATTGAGTGAATTTAGAAGAATTTAAAAGAGTTTAAAAGAATTGAGGATAATTTAATAATACTTCAGGGCGAATTCCAAAGGATTGCAAAAAATATTTGAAAATCCCTTGAAATATTCAAAACCTTACGAAATCCCACTTCATCTGAAAAAATTCTTCGAAATTCATTAAAATATCATAAAATCCTGTAAAATTACGTGAAATCTGATGATGTTTCCAGAAATCCTGGAAAATTTATTAAAATACCTTGAGAGCTCTTAAACCCCATATTATATCAGTGAAACCCTCGGAAAGCTTATAGAATCCCTATATCCTATAATAACCTTACAGGTCCTGTAAAATCCTGGGAATTCTTTAAAACCCTTACAATTATTAAAACCCTTGGAGATCCCTTGAAATTGTTCAAATCTCTTGAAATTGCCTTGGAATCTTTTAAAATACCCTAAAATATTTGAAAGTCTTTAAAATCCCTTCAAACTATTGAAATAAATAAAAAAATTCTGACAATCTTTTAAAAATTCCTAAAATATTTCAAATCTCTTCAAATCATTGAAAAACTACGAAATACCTTACTTCTCTTGAATGAATTCTTTAAAATCCTGGAAAATTTATTAAAACACCTTGAGAGCTTTAAAAAAAACAACCTAAAATCATTGTAATCCAAGGAAACCTTATAAAATCCCGCGTATGTATACCATTAAGCCATTTCCCTTTAGGTAGGCGTGACACTACCCGATTCGAGTAGTGTTTCTAGGTTAGTTTCTTGTAGTAAATAACTACAAGTGTGGGCTCACCACACCCACGATGTAATGTAACACACGCGTAATCTTTTAAAATATCCTAAAACCTTATAGATCCTGTAAAATCGTTTCATACCTTCGGAAATTCTAGAAAATTATTAATCCTAAAATATTTTAATCGCTTTGAAATCCCTTCAAAGTAATGAAATTAATAAAAAAATTCCTTGGAATCTTTTTAAAGTCGCTAAAATATTTCAAATTGAAAGCTCTTGAAAATGCCTTACAAGTTTTAAAAATACCATAAAATCTTACAAATCCCTTCAAATTATTTAAATCCATTGAAAATTTCTCGGAATCTTTAAAAATACCCTGAAATATTTCAAAAGAGTTCAAGACAATTCAGAAATATGTATGGACCTGAATTGAATAGTAATTAACCCATGAGTTAATTTATTGGAAGAAAAGTGACTACTATGACCTTTTCATTTTGAAAAGTCACTAAAAAGTGACCAAAACTTGAAAATAGGGTCTGTGAGGCCTTCTATGTTGTAAATATATTTAAAGTACTGTGCTTTTAAATAATAACTTGGTTTCTTATTACGGCGACCAACAAATCTCTATAGATTTTGTAAACTAATTATTTAAAACAATCACAAAATAAACACGACATGTTTGCATGGAACCACGACATATGACATGTGCGTCTGTTGTTCCCGCGCATGTGCAGGTACCCGATGTCAAAGCAACTTTGCCATACCGAGAGAGTACGGGCTTAGAGTCTAGGACGAACTTCCTATTCCGGCTTGCGAACTTCGTTTACGCATTTCCTATTTTGGCATTCAATACTGTCATACTAAAATCGCCATATTTTATCCAAAAATGCATCGCCCTTCATGCCGATATCACATGAAAAAGTCGTTAACGAAAATTATAACGGCATATCATACCATACGAAATTCGAAAGAAATTTTTTCAGTGCAGGAAACTAAGGCACAGCGAAACGCAAAAAATCCGCTGATGAAAATTATGAATCAGATGTCAAACTGATCGGAAGTTTTAACAAATAAAATATTTTTGATGAAGAATAAATTATATAAAACTATCATATTCCATTTGTTTTTAGGTTTTTTCACTTATATTTTGTTAATTTATCAAAAGACTATATTAAAAGACCTATATTATGTATAAATATTGTGATAGAATATAGTAAAAAGGCAAATTATACACTGTACACCTGTGAATTCAGCCAAGCAAAAAACTACAGAAAGCACAAAGTTCCGAATCAGAAGGAGGTGATATAATGCAAAACCTTTGGAGGAGTCCTTCCAATATTTTTGAGAAATGACTGCAAGATGGCACGATGCAAACTGTGTCCAGCAGAATCACATGAAGACAGTACAATTATTGAAAAGAGGCGTATGCAGAAACATATCCAAATAATCCATCAAGCTCTGCATCCTCAAAAGAAGTAATTACATTTTAATATTAAAAATAATACTGTATGCAACATTATTACAGTAGACTTAAACACCAACAAGCAGTATTTAAGAGCCCTATTATTTTATAGTTGAGATATTCTGTGATAAAGCAACATCAGGGAGGAGGGAAATTCACAAATTAATCGAATAGTTTAGAGCTGAAGACAAAAGATTTATGGGCTGACTTATTTAACAATTCAAAAAAAATTTATTCAATTTACAATTTTTTGGAGGTGTGCAAAAAACATGTTTTTTGGATTGAGTTAATGCAGACTTTTTTGGAAAAGTTTCAAGTTTTTTTACTTAATATTTCACAACCTGTACGTTCAAATAGAGGGTATTACTATTCTATAGATGTACTAAATCTCGGAGCACGATCAAACGAGTATTTTTTTCGATATCTTGCCCGAAAATTCGAAAAATGCCATTTTGATAAAAACACATAACGAAAATTGTCTCTTATTTTTAGCCTTTTACGCAAAGTATCCCCCTTAAAGCGTTCCAAGATCGCAAAAAATAAAATTCTAAAATCACTCAACAATGTTTTCAGTCAAATAAAAATAACAGCCTGTTATTTCTTTGATTGAAGCTAGAGAAACTTCAGGCTTGACATATTCATATTTTATATATTTCGGTTTCGATTCCTTTGGAATCGAACTGAAGAGCCTATGACAAAGCCACTGAACGCGTCCTCGGGTTGCGGATAGAGGGTCCCTGTACCAAGAGTGTCTGCTGAATATGGTTACAATAATTAATATGCAGTCGCGGAAAATTGTCCCTAGCTGCTCATGGTAACAAGAATGACACCACCAAACCACGAAAAAGTTGTAGATGCAGTTCAAAACGATCGAACGTGTAGAGCTCCCATCAATGGGTCGGCAAACAGTGCCGATCACCCTAGAGTTCGGAGTGTTAAACATAATGTAGATGGAAGCACGACGACGAACCAGCGAAACGCTTACATTGAGTGAACGAGTCAACTAAAGGATGACTTCCTAGACTGCTACGATGCTAGCATTATCCTTGTACACGGAGGCTTTATCGCGCGTATGCACACTCAGTGGTGCCAGAAACAGCCAGAGCTTTAGCACATTTCGATTCAGTCATTGCGAAATCAACGCGCCTACCTCTTGAAAATGGATATGTACGCGAAGCACTTCCCCAACCGCTGCTCGAACAAGCTGCAGATGAAGATGAGGGAGCAACATTAAGACCAATCGCGGGAAGCAGGCACCTTCTGAGTGATGATTGCGATTTCAGGACAAGGAGGAACATTGACGTGCAGGTTCCTCCTAAGCCCCAAGATCTGGCTGAAATGGATGCCCCACTTCGTGAGGATATCTCGCAGGAGTCCGACCTCTGGACCATAAATTCCTCAGTTTTTGGTCCTACGAGAGCTTTGGCTGATTCAAATCGAAGGCTAAAATCGACGATGGATCAAAAGACCAAAAGACGCTTGCATCAACTGAACAATAAGATTGGATAGGTAGGACAAAATGCGTCTACAATCACACACAGAACAGTTTCTCGGTGACACATCGCGCCTCTTCAGCGATCTCCGTGTTTCTGTCAAAAATCCACCTCAGCCCAACGAGGTAGAGACTTTTTGGAGAGAGGTATACAAGATACCGAAAACACTGGAGTTGAAAGAAGATACTGATAATATCATCCGCTTCAAGGAGTTTTGTGACAACCTCATAACATCTGAGGAGGAATGTCTATCAATCACTGCCGAAGGGGTAAAAAAAGCACTCAAGGACACAAAGAACTTTTCCGCTCCAGGACCAGATGGTATCAGAAACTTCTGGAGAAAGAAGTTTACTTCTACACACTAACATCTGGCCCGCATATTCACCTCCTATTTAAAGTTGGAAACGCCCATTCTGAAGTGGCTAGGGTTAGGACGCACTATACTCCCACCAAAGAAAGGCAACTTGTCCAACCCAGAGAATTACAGGCCAATAACTTGTTTGAACACATTGTATAAGATCTTTACAGCTGTCCTAAACAACAGAATTGTTCGAAGAATTGAGCCTGTATGGAGAGAGATGTACGAACGACGTGGCTTGAAAAAAAGTGTAGCAGGCTGCCGAGGGAACCTACTAATTGTCAGGTGCGTCTGCAAAGACATAGCAGCATATTAGCGCGTCCTGTCAATGGCCTGGATTGACTACCGGAAAGCTTTTGATTCAACCTCTCATAGAATTATCAACTGTCTGTTGAAAAGCTTGAAGGGTCATCCACACATAGTGAGAAGCATAGAAAGCTTGATGCCCCTTTGGAAAACTAGATTTACTATCTCTTACTATCTCTTATTGCAGAATTTACTTTCAAAACCTAATATCTCTGGAACGAATTCACTAAAATGGATGATCTTTGCAAGAGATTAGAGCTTATTAAATGCACAATAGGGGAAAATTATAGAGAAAAGTTTTCCCGAATTTCCCAACCTGGAAAATGCGGGAAAAGACCGTCATTTTCTGACAAAAATTGCAAAATTGTACTAGAACCAAAAAAGAAAAAGGTTTTGTTTAGTGCAAGACATCATATTTTATAGATTTTTTAACACTGAATTCAAATCTGCCAGGAAAAATAGCGTGGCGTATATTCTTGCCGAAAAAAATGTGGTTAAATATAAAAAATCCAATATGGAGAGACAAAAGTAGGAAACTTTGGAAAGTCGATTTTTCCCGCATTTTCCAGGTAGGGAAATTCAGGAAAACTCTTTCTCTACAATTTTTCCTTATTGTGTATTAAACAAGCTTTAATCTCGTTCAAAGAACATCCATTTTAGCCAATTCGTTCGAGAGATATTAGGCTTTGAAATTAAATTTGGCAAAATAGCCCACTGTGGGGGCGTCTTTCAAGGCGATACTATGAGCCCTCTGCTTTTTTGTAGCATACTTCTACCTCTATCTTTCGCAGTGCGAAATTCTCCTGGATACCTTTGTCGCGAAACTAATCATCGCGAGCGTAAGGTCACTCATGTATTTTATATGAATGACCTGAAAATCTATGCTTCTGGTAAAAGCAAACTTCAGAGTGCTTCAAGGGGTTAGCCCTACTTGCAACGCAATAAAAAAGTGAATTTCATTGATTTTTTTGTTTGAAAAAATACTTTTTGGTAAAAGTTTTTATATTTGAAAGAGTATCAGATAAACCTAATTTACACTAATTTTCATCTAAGAATACACATTATTTCATGAGTTACTACTCATACACCGTAGTATGATTTTTTGAAGGTGTATTGCGGTGAGCAACACTGCTTAGGACTCGATTTGGACAAAAAAATTTTGTTGACAAAATGGCGGCCAGTCAAAGTTGAGAAATCGATTTTTGTCGAAAAAAAACACATTCGTTTTTAAAATAAAAAAAAACATTTGGATGAAAAAAAAATTCCTTCGATTAAGGACTGCTTTTTCATATCACAAAAAAGGTTGCCAAGTTTGGAAATGATCGGTTAAGCGGTTTTCTAGAAATCTTGCTCACCGACTTTGAAAACGTCGTTTCGAGAAAAACGCATTTAAAGTTTTAAATACTATTTACATGCATATAATTTTTTTTTTTTTACTTACACAGAATCATCAATTCCAGGCCCATATAATAAGTCACGAACTTTCCCGAACCAGTGTAGTTATGCTCAAAATGGCGTCGTTCTACTATACATGATAATCGTGTTCTATACGCTATCCAGTTAGTATATAGATCAGTGGCCTAAACGGACCCGCCTACGCTTCCGATTGAATAACTTCTACAATTTCATTCAGATTTCATTAAGACTTTTAGAAAATATTTTTCAAATGATATACTTTCAGAAAATGTCACAACCCAAAAATCGAATTTTTCAAAATTTGCAAGTAGGGTTAACCCCTTAAATATCGCCAAGATGTACACATGAGAGATTGGTATGGACTGTGGATTGGACAAGTGTTCCAAGATTCATTTGAAGAAAGGAAAGATTATTGGCCTTCCCAATCCCTGAGCTTGTGGATATAAGTGTTATTACACATCTTGCCACTGGGAATCTGCGACTAACATGCTTGCCGTCCGGTTTTACTCTACTTGTTTGGGGTGGTTCAATGGACGAAATACGAGCTTACGGCCCTTGATATCGCCACACGTAAGGTCATGCATATGCATAAGAGCTTGCATATCAATTCTTCCATTCCGCGATTATACATCTCACGCCGTCAAGTGGACGCGGACATCTAAATCTCCAATGTCTTCATAACCGAATTGTTATGAGCACAATTTACATCGTGGCAAATGGCAGAGATCCTCTCCTAAAAATTGCCAGGAAACACGAAATGAATGGCAAACAAGCGTTTCTTCACACGACCGCGGAGCAGGCGGCCGAGACGGTTGGCCTGAATTTTAACATTTACTTTTAAAGCTACTCGACAAGAAAATGCACCGAACCTTTCACAGAAATGTAGAAAAACAGTCCTTGTCGAAGTAGCAAACTTTTGCTTTCCTCAGATCATCAGGGCTTAATTAAGGTACAGAAGGTTTCATTTTTGCATGCCAGGACGGTGTCATTTCCACCTTAATATACCGTGACTGCATTTTATGTCAAGAAGTTCCCAGCGATAGGTGCAGAGCATGTAATGCACACGCTGAGTACCTAGAACATATACTATCCGGGTGTCCCACTCACGCGGGAACGACGTATCTCTACAGACATAATGCGGCCCTGAGAGTGCTTTATTACCATCTTTGTCGCTCTTACGGTGTTGTCCGCGACCCTGCTCTGCCGAACGCTCCGAGGGAGATAGAGTCAATTGTCCAAAACGAGAAGTGTGAAATTTTCTGGAACTACGATTTTCGGACAACAGTCTCCGTTGCATACTCGAGGCCTGACATCGTTCTCCAAGACTTCGAGAAACGAACTATATACGTGATCGAATTCTTTGCTCAAGCCGATTACAACATTACTGCCAAGGAGAAGGAAAAGGGGGAGAGGTAACAAGACCTTAAAAGGGAGCTGCAACGACTGTACCCACAATATTCGGTATAGTAATTGCCCTTGTGATCATTGCTATCGGAGGTGCGAAACTATCACTGGTTCGTAACCTTAAAGCCATACCCGCGTACCAAAAATATGCCAAAGCACTTCACGGTTCGCCAGAAGGAAGTTTAAATGAAAATGTTTTGTTGCCTTGAAATTCATATTGATTATGATTTCTAGATGTAGGAATATTCTGATCTAGTGTTTAAAATCAGTTCACGTGGCCAATTTATTAAAAATAGGATTTGAATGAAAAAAATATTATTTTACGATTATCAGAATTTTTTATTATATAAATATAATAATAAATGAGCCAACAACTGTCTCTCATTTAAATATTTTACATAATGTAATACATGGAGGGTACAAAGAAATTACAAAAAAAAATTTAATAGATGTTTATCAAATACAATGGATGTTATATTGAAAATAAGCTTGTATGAATCTATACATGCATATACTATTATAGCTGCGCACAGCTCGAAGTAAATTCGTCTTGTAATTTTCGTTGAGTTTCGATACTTTATAATATTTCCACTTCTGTTGAAGTCATGATGCACACATTTTGTAGCTTGCTCTCCAAAAAATCCTAGGCTCATCTTATGTTTTGAACAAAATTGTGCTACGTGAAAAAAATCGTATGCAGTTTCGGTGTTACTGAAATTCCTAAAAGTTTATAACGTTTTTGAAATTCTTCAATATGTTGTTCGAAATCTGGTAGTAATTTCGCAGTGAAAAACAGTCGTTAACGACTGTTTTAAACTTTCGAAAACTATCTCCGTACGTCGTAAGCAATGTAACCTGCTAAACCTCCAACTGCTTTATCTATCACATATATTCTGAAGTTTGTCAACATTGTTAAGTATAATGCATTACATGCATTTCCATCAAATCAAAACTGACCACTATTTGTGTAACTTCTTGCAACGTGAGTTTTCAGCACCCATTGTAAAGCAATATCAGGATACAGTTTATGCATGTTACTGTAGAGCGTATTAACGCAGCCTAACAAAAGATGCAGTTATGGAGGAGGAATTACATCCAAAATTAATTGATCTTTATCTGAACAAAACAAAGGTGGATTGACATAATTTTTGAAATCTTTAATCTTTTTTTTCTCTTCCATGATTACACCAATCATTATAACTAGAAAGAAAACTAGCTGGTGTTCTCAAAGTACCACATGAACTTAAATTAGGTTTCGTGACATCACACCAAATACACGGGCAATAACTTGCGTTATTTGTCAAACCAGTAATTATTATGTGACGATTTTCTACATTCTGTTTACATTATTGTTACGCATTCTTTGTTTTCCATTGTCAAAAGTATTTTAAATTGTTATAAATATGTTAAACAACATTAATTTTAATGTTATTTAAATGATAGATAATTATTTTCTTATTTGCTATTATATTCATATAATAAGCAGATAATGATACTCGTAAAACGATATTTTTTTATTAAAATGCTATTTTTAATAAATTGGCCACGTGAGATGATTTTAAAAAGTAGATCAGAATATTCCTAGCACATCTAAAAATCATAATAAATATGAATTTTAAGGCAACAAACCATTTTCATTTAAACTTCCTTCTGGCGAACCGTGACTTGCGATATGGATGCAGAAAGCTGCCATCCTTGGGTCTCTTCGTGTCCCCAAGACACACGAAGGTTTCGCTGGCCTGTCGTTGTAATTTCATCGTGCCCATGAAGAACTATTCTTCACCGGGACCAGATGGTATCAAGACCCTCTGGTGGAAGAAATTTCCTTCAATCCACCAGCATGTGGCCCGCATTTTCCCCTCATATGTAAAGTCGGAAGAGCCTATTCCGGAGTGGTTGGTGGAAGGACGTACAGTGCTCCTCCTGAAGATGGGCAACTTGTCTGACAGTCGGACCTGTGTGGCTCAAAGAAAGGCGTAGCAGGATGACGGGAGAACCTGCTCATCGATAGATGTGTCTCCAAAGACGCAGCATCCTTCCAGCACTACCTACAGATGGCCTGGATTGACTATCGGAAAGCTTTCGATTCAATCTCTCACACACATATCATCTGTCTTTTGGAAAGCTTAAACGTTCATCCACACATCGTGAGGTGCATGGAGAGATTGATTTCGCTTAAAAAAACAAGATTTAATGTATAGAATTCCTGAAAATAAAACAAGAATCCAACAATGAAATTTGGACAACCACCAAAAAATGCTCCTATTGCATCGAGGAGATAGCGTCGTTGTTTCGTCACTGTTCCCACCTGCTCTAATGTTTCTTATCTTGATAAGGGTGCTGTATGAGCACCGAAAAGTTGGAATTGCAATAAGAGCATTTTTGGCGGTTGTCCAAATTTGATCGTTGGATTCTTGTGTGGTTTTCAGGAATTCTATGCATTAACTTGAGTATTGGACGTTAAATAGGATTTTGAATTTGATTTTAATCTAATTTGAAATTCTTAAATTTCAAAACAAGATTTGCTATCTCATCTGGAAGACATCGTGTGACAACTAACAACGTAATCTTTCAGAGAGGTGTCTTTCAGGGCGACACCATGAGCCCTCTCCTCTTCTGCCTCATATTATTGCCACTATCTCTCGCACTTTGCCATTCCCAAGGGTACTTCAGCGGCAAAACTGAAAATCGACAGCATAATGTCCCTCATGTATTTTATATAGATGATCTCAAGGTCTATGCTAAAAATAAGGAGCAACTAATCCAGCTCTAGAGATTGTCAAAGAATGCACTCGAGAGATTGAAACGGAGTTTGGGTTAGAAAAATGCACCAAGGTTAATTTGAGGCGAGGAAAACTCAACGGCATCCCCGAAGACCCTGATCTCGTCAATAGAAGCGCTATACGATACGATGCTCGCAGTCCCAGTAGTACTCTATTCATTTGAAATGGTTCCACGGACGAAGGACCAGTTTAGATTCCACGATATCCGGTCACAAAAAGCTATGCACATGAACAAAAGCATGCACCTTAATTCGTCTGTTTCGCGACTTTACATCTCACGCCGTCAAGGTGGTCGCGAAATACTTCATATTGAATGTCTTCACAACATGATTATTCTGGATACAGCACATATAGTTACTGGACAAGATCCTCTTATTAAAATGGTCAGGAAACACGAAGAAGTGGGTAAAGGAGCGTTTATGTACAAAGCAGCGGAGGAGGTTGCAAAATGCATCGAACATTATCAATCTCGAGTACTCACTCCTGAAGGCCGTAATCAAGAAAGCACAGGAGAAAACAGCTCCTCGACAAGGTGATGCACGGCATCTTCCACAGGATTTGAAGGATCAGTCGATGTCGTATGAGCTAACGTTTCCTTTCCTCAAATCACCTGGATTAAACTCGGGCACGGAGCGTTTTATTTTGGCTTGTCAAGACGGTGTCATTTCAACTTCAGTATACCGTCGCCACATTTTAAACCAACACAATCCCGATGATTGCTGCAGAGCATGTCATGCACACCCCGAGCACCTAGGACACATACTATCTAGTTGTCCAACTCATGCGGGAACGACGTACATCCAAAGGCACAATGCGACACTGAGAGTGGTTTATTACCATCTCTGTCACTCTTACGGCATTAGCCCTGACAGTATTCGGCCAAACGCTCCTAGACTTCGAGAAACGAACCATGTTCGTTAACGAATTTTCGCCACCAGCCGACAAGAACATCAGAGCCAAGCAGAATGAACAGAAAGAGAGGTATAAAGACCTTATAAGGGAGTTGTGACGGTTGTATCCGGAATATGGCATATTCTGTGCGGCTATTGAAGTATTACGTAAGCATTTTGAGAGGGAGGGGGGGGTCTAAATGGATGTTTATTGTTGTATATTTGTAATACAAAAATATGCTTTTTGCAACACCCACCTCAAAAGTTGACGTTTTCATGCTTCTAAATAGTGCCTAAAATTACCTTATTTGAGCAGACTGTGTGCGAACCATTTTCGCGCATGTGCAGTTTGAAGATGGCTTACTTTAGGCACTGGTGAAAAAAGCTGCGCATGCGCACTTTCGAGATAATGTACTTTAGACATTGGCGTAGGTAACCTTAAACACTGGTATTGGTATCTTCTTGAAATAAATTTAGATTTAACTTGAACAAATCTTTTAATGATTGAAGTTTTGTTTTTAGGGTTTCGTAGCCCCATCGTGCAAAACGGCATAAGCGCCAGTATTTGGCACAGCAAAAGGGCATAAGCACCAAAATTGTTTTTTTATTTCCAAAAAGTTTTTTTACACCAATTTTTTTTTTGTTCAAAAATTTTGTTTTACACAATTTTGTTTTCAAACTTTTTTTACACAATTTTGTTTTCAAACATTTTTTTCAAACATTTTTTCTCAAATTTTTTGTTTAAATTTGTTATCATAAAATTACTATTTTTCGTTAACTTCTCGCAACACAACTTTTTCGGACGGGCGTTGCAAAAAATAGCGTGTGATACATGTGCGCATAGGTGATTGCTAACTCGTGTAATTGAATCATTCGCCTGCGGATTATGCTGCAAAATACGCGTAATACTTGCACGGTCCATGTTAAGTTAGTCGTACAGATAATCGGTGCTCTTGGCGGTGTCAAGCTTCCACAGTTAAATAGCCTGAAAAGCCAGCGTGTCAACGAAATGCTAAGACACTTGCGGGGAAAATGCAGAAGGCGGTCGCCCTTGAGTCGCTCCGTATCCTGAGGGAGCACAAGACTTCTGCCGGATCGTCAAATTGAGTCCATCGCAGTCTGTAACCACTCATCTCACGGTCGTGAGACGTGGTTACAGCTGAAACGTTACTGCGATTTCACCAAGAGCGGGTGCAATTTTGTAGAATGGCAACCGCTCCTGGTGAAATCCCGCAGTTTTCCTTATGACAAACATTCATATATATGTTTAATTAAAAATTATGATGATCAGTTTTGCGAAGCAAATTTATAGAATTTAGAATGAATCTTAGACATACTAACTGTGTACATGACATAAAGTATAATTCTTAGTTCAAACTATGGTAGTCGGTTCTGGCAAGTCATGTGGCATGGTGCGCATGCGCGGCTGTCTGTTCTTGTCTTCTTATATGCCGTAATACACGGGGGTGAAGCGCCCAATGGGAAGGTGAGAATCATGAACATGCAAAACTGCCGTAATAAATTGCGGAACTATTTTCAATTTTCCTATAGGTGCTCAACGATCAGCGTAGTTGTGTTCCGTCTAGCGTCTAGTTGAATTGGTTCTTCATGGCGACGATGTTGTTGACGTTGTTAATCTATATGTCAAACGTTTTTAAAAGCATTTTAAAAACAGCGCCTCTTCGACAAAATATACATTTGGTTAATTCAAAAAATCCTCAAGTATAACCTGAAATTGGACAGGAAATAGAAGAGAGCCTGGAAAATATTTTTAAATATAAGTTCTTTTTTTTCTTATATCAATCTATATTAATTTTACTGAAACAAAATTTTTGAAGCTAAAAACATCAAATAATGATGAAATTTCTGGATAAAAATTGTAGACTATCGTGCCTCATGTAAGGATATAGAGGTGGGGGGGGGGGGTGACTCTAAAGATACTTCAAAGCGGTTAAAAACTCGAAAATTAAACTGATGATGTTTCACTTGACGCGCTATTTTCAAAGATTCCTAAATACATTTTAAGTTTCTCTTAAACTTATAATATTGCAGTTCAATTATTATAATTATTTTAATACTTCAAGCAGGAGAAAATTTAATATATATATTTATATATCTCTTTATCGAATTTTAAAGAATTAGGTATTCGAAGGAATTTCCAATTGATTTTAATAGTTTCAAAGAAATTTCAAATCTTTTCTTTCTTGAAAATCGTGACATGTTAGGGTAGGGCTTTTTTGACAAAATCCAGGAATTAATTTTATGGTTTTTCACTGATTTTTTATAATAATATTTTAATCCCTTTTCAAAGAATTTGCACACGATAAATCAAGGAAATTACAGTATTTTAGATATTTCTTGAATATATCCGAGATTATCGCCAAAAAATCCTTCTAAATCACTCAATATTACGAACTTTTAACTTCAAATGCGACATTGTTGGAAACTAACGCGAACCACATGGTCATCTTTTGTCCTAAAGAACAAAAAATCAGTCCGTCTCGACTGTCTCAAGAAGCCAGTCGTGTTTTTCGAGAATAAGGGAAGAAACCAAATATAAAATTTTAAAGTTTCCATAAAGTATAACCTGAAATATGGGGGGGCGCGGCTGAACTCTAAAGATACTTCAAAGCGGTTAAAAACTCGAAAATTAAACTGATGATGTTTCACTTGATGCGCTATTTTCAAAGATTCCTAAATACCTTTTAAGTTTCCCTTAAACTTATAATATTGCAGTTCAATTATTATAATTATTTTAATACTTCAAGCAGGAGAAAATTTAATATATATATTTTAAATTCCCTCTAAAAATTATAATATTGCAGTTCAATTATTGTAAATATTTCAATGTTTCAAGCAGGAGAAAATTTAATATATATATTTATATATAACTCTTTTTCAAATCAAACCTCGTTTGGAGGTAGGCCGGGTTTCGGCAGATGAGAATATATGAACTCCTATCTAATACAACGCTGCTGAAGGCTGGTGACCATCTCAGCATAAATCACCAACCTATTGAGACTCTCGGTTTCCTTTCTCATGTCCTCTCCCCCCCCCCCCATCCCCCCATCCCAGTAACAGAAGTTTTGGTGGGACTGACGTTACAACTTGAATATCCACCATACGACACAACACTGCTTAATTCGGACATGATTTCGTCTCGCAAAACAAAGTTCGCGCATACAGGTGGTAGTTGGGTGTACAATCTAAACATGAATAATACAAACAATAAAGTAGCCTCGGAATGGACTGCTACTTTGATTGACGAAAAGCATACACCCGGTAAACGTAAAGGTCGAGTTTCAGGCGATGAATGGAGACTGGGTGTTTGGAATGCCAGAGGAGTGAATGATCTTAAAGTAAGAGAACTACGAGAAACTATGCATGTAAGGAAACTAGATATTCTATGTGTACCTGAGACGAAGAAAAAGGGTTGCGAAAGTAGAAACACAGAAAATGGGGTGTTGAAAGGCGGTTTTGAAATATGGTCAGGAGTAGACAGTGAATCACATGGTAGTCAGGGGGTCGGTTTAATTATGAATGAAAAAGCAAGACAGCATCTCAAAGATCATGGTTTTGTATCTCCCAGATTGTTGTGGGCTAGAATGAAGGTAGGAATCAGAAGATTATTTATCATAGCGTGCTACGCCCCAGTTGATAGTGACCCGAGAGAAGTCAAAGACGCCTTCTGGGACACTTTAAATGACACAATAAGTATTTGCGATCAAGGTGAAAGAATAATTCTGCTAGGGATGAGACAATTTGGAAGGTGTTATTTAACAATAAAGATATAGAGGGCGCGTAGACTTTACTACGGGACATCATCGTCAAAACTGCGACCGAAGTATGTAGTACGGCGGTTGTACGAAGAAAATCTGGTGAAATGATGAAATTGAGGCAGCCCAAAAAGAAAAGAAAGAAGCGCACGACAAAACGCTGAACACGAGAGGTCTTAGCGATAAGGAGAGAAATAGGCTCAAAAATGATTACAGACACAAAAATAGGAAAGTTAAACGACTAGTCAAAGAGATTAAAGAGAAAATCAGAACAGAAGAAGAGAACAAAATACAAAACTACTTTGAAGGAATTATGAAACTATTATATAAACAGTTCAAGGAAAGTAAAAGTACAGAGTTTGCCAGCATGAGGAACAGCAAAGGTGAAATGCTATATGATATAGACGAGATAGTAGACGCTTTAAAAGACTCTTTTAAAGAACTATGAGGAGGTGAAGATATAGGACAACAAAACTGCGACATAGTTGAACATAATTAATTAGAAAACCCAATTGAAAAAGTCTGTGTCACTGAGGTCAGAGACATAATTAAGAACTTGAAAAACGGTAAGGCTGCTGGTATAGACAGTATTAGCGCTGAAATGCTTAAATACGGTGGCGAGTACATACCTCACAGGTTGTGCGAATTGATAAATTTATGTATCGAGACGGGGGAAGTCCCAGACGATTGGATAAAAGCGATCATCGTACCAATATACAAAAGAAAGGGAGATAAAAGCAACTGCAGTAATTACAGAGGTATCAGCCTACTAAGTACCGTAAGTAAAATATACTTAAAAATACTTATTCGTAGGGTAATGGAAATCACAAAAGAAAAGATATGGGAAGTCCAAAGTGGATTTAGGCCAGGAAGATCATGTACAGATCAGATATTTAGCCTAAGATAGATCACAGAAAAAAGCTTGAGAGTAGGAAAGAAAGTTTTCTGTGCATTTATTGACCTAGAAAAAGCATTTGACAAAGTAAATAGAAATAAACTTTGGGAAGTCCTTAAAGAGTACGGAGTAAGTGGAGGGCTCCTACAAGCAAGAAAAACAATATACAGGGTGTCCCAAAGTTCGCGCATACGGACCACATAGCTCTAATACTGGTGAAAAACTAAAATCATATTTTAGAGCTCAAAAATGTTGAATACTCATTATTTTATGAGATAAAAAAGGTAAAAGTTGGCCAATCATGTTGCGTCTTTCAAAGTTAGGCAGTGGTGCTTCAATTTTTAAAAAAGTCCTCGACAGCAACCCAATTCACGCTAAACAGTTTTTTCGTTCACAACATTGATCTTTGAAAACAAATTCGCAACGACGAAACGTAAAATGATTTGAAAAATAATAAACCATCAAACTTGTTTTCAGAGGTCACTGTTGTGAAAGAGAAAACTGTTTAGCGTGAATTGAGTTGTTGTTGAGGATTTTTTTAAAAATTAAAGCACTACTGCCTAACTTTGAAAGACGCAACGTGATTGGCCCACTTTGAACTTCTTTATCTTAAAAAATAATGAGTACTCAACATTTTTGAGCTCTGAAATATGATTTTTGGTTTTCACCAGTATTTGGGCTATGTGGTCCTTATGCGCGAACTTTGGGAAACCCTGTATACAGGTAGTAAAGTGAGTGTAAGGGTAAATGGGAAACTGAGTGACCGGTTCGATGTTATGCAAGGCGTGAAACAAGGATGCGTTATATCCTCGTGTCAATTTATCATATTCATGGATAAGTGTCTAAGAACTGCCCTCTTCAACGAAGAAGGTGTAGATTTTGAAACAGTCAAGGTACGTGGGTTAGCTTTCGCAGATGACAAGATTGTTATGGCAGAATCAATCGAGGACTTGCAAAGAAGGTTGAATAAACTTAATACAAGCATGAAGAACATGGACCTCAAAATTAACGTAAATAAAACAAAAATCATGGTGTTTGAGGGAAAAAGTGAGAAAACAATATGCAACATTGTCCTAAATGATGAGAGATTAGAACAAGTTGACAAGTACGTATATCTAGGTAGTCTATTCACTAGCAACGGAAAAATAGATGGGGAGTTAGATAGGCGCATAAATAAGGGTAAGCAGGTTATCGGTAGAGCCGGGTACATCCTAACAAATAAAAACATATCAAAAAAAGCTAAAATGTCCATACATAATTCTATATTCTTACTGACTGTACTATACGGTAGCGAGACATGGACCTGTCAAGAAAAGGACAGGAGTAAAATTAACGCAATCGGCATGAAACCTCTGCGCATAATATGCGGGAAAACACGATGGACAAAGTCCGAAACGAGACAAACCTCAAAGAATGTGGTACAGGAGAGACACTAGTTGACATATGGGAAAGAAATCAGTTAAGATGGTTCGGACATCTTGAAAGAATGAAAGATGAACGACTGACCAAACAAGTGTATAAAGGTAAAGTAAATGGCAGAATGCACAGAGGTAGACCGCCGAAAGAATGGTTAGAATATTGTAAATCAGACATTAATCCGAAGAGACATAAGAAGCCATAGAAACACAAGAGCTTGCATGAAAAAATGCATGGACGTGAAGGAAGCTAGAGTAGTATGCCAGGACAGAAAAGTGTGGCGACAAATAGTTTGTAAACAGAGTGACAATAGAATGACTGACGCCTGAAACAAAGACCTTGGATACTAATGGGCCCAAGTGGGGAACCATACATAACAATTTTGTGAGGCTCTTCACTTGGGGTGATCGCTAGAGAGATTGATCAGCAACCTGGGTCGGAGCAGTGTTGCGGAATAAACGTGTCATTTAAATAAATAAACGAGAATTCCAGATCAATCTAAAAGACCTATACCTAACACCTATATACCTATCTACCTCATACCTACATACCTACCTACTTTATACCTATATACCCATATACACACTACTATTTTCCAACCGAGCAAGTCACGCCTACCCCGAAAGGGAAATGGCTTAATGGTATAATAATAATAATACATACATACATAGATTAGCAGTTCGAACTCGAAAGTTCATTGCCTCACTACCCGATTCGGGTAGTGTTTCTAGGTGGATATTTACTACCAATGTGGGCCCACCACACCCACGACGGGCCAACAGCACGCAGGTATTCCTGAACGGTTACCCATCCAAGTACTAACCGCGCCCAACAATGCTTAACTTCAGTGATCTTACGAGAACTGGCGTTTTCAGCGTGGTATCGCCGTTAATAATAATAATAATAATAATACTCATCCTTCCCGTCTGTTCAATAAAACGTCACGTGCCGTTAAAAATCCGCCTAGTCGAGAAGAGATTCAAGTCTTCTGGGAACAAGTATATGGAGATACTTATCAGCTAAATGAAGACGCTTCAGATATATCACTCTTTCGTAACTTTTGCCAAAGGCAAAGGTTACAAGGTCCAGATGAAGAGTGTCCACTAATTACTGCTGAAGAAGTGAAGAAAGTTATCGCTAGAACTAAGAACTTTTCAGCGCCCGGGCCAGATAAAATCAACAACTTTTGGTGGAAGAAGTTTACTTCTACGCACCAACATCTAGCTCGTATATTTACTACTTTCTTAAACGGAGAACAACC
>CAKNYM010043463.1:0-14948 GCA_932195095.1 Andricus curvator
ATACTTGATATACAGTAAAATCCAAATTTCAATCCAAATTTGTACTACATATCAAGTATATTTCGAAACTATCCCCATGAAATGTTTCGATTAGACGAAAATTCAAGTAGAGTATTTGCTACATTTCAAACTTTATTTCGACTTCTTGCGGCTATTTTGTATAACCATTGTTAACAATTATAACGTATGTGTTATGCCTGGATTCCGAAATAAATAAGGTTAAACGAATATTTGTCAAATTTTAATAATTATTGATGATATTAAAAATATGCTTGGTGAAAGTTACCCTACTTTTGAAGACTAACTTCTCGGTTTGTAACGATTATTTAACAATTAAAAAATAAGATTTCAATACAAAACACTTTTTTCTAGTATATCGAGTAATTTAATTCCAAATTTCACTGGATATCAAGTATATTTCGAAACTATCCCAATGAAATGTTTCGATTAGACGAAAATTCAAGTAGGGTATTTTCAACATTTCAAACTTTATTTCGACTTCTTGCGGCTATTTTATGTATAATTATTGTTAACAGTTATAACGTATGTGATATGCCTGGATTCGTGAATAAATAAGGTAAAACGAATATTTGTCAAATTTTAACCCTCAAAGCCTACACTTCCGAAATTTTCCGCTCAGCCTACACTGGGTGGTTTGTGGCCGGCCAAAGTTTAAAGTGCATTATCTTTGGATAAAATTAACGCATCAGAATAAATTTTTTTTTAAACTGTAGCTAAAAGTCTCACAAAAATAAGTATTGTAAAATTAATAAGATGAATTCAACACATACTGTAAATATTGTCACAAAACTGAAACAACTTTTCAGTGAAAACAACGAGTCGAAAATATCTTTCGGGTGTAATACACCCAGTGTAGGCTGAGAGGGTTAATAATTACTGATGATATTAATAATATGCTTGGTCAAAGCTAGCCTACTTTTGAAGACTAACTTCTGGGTTTGTAACGATTGTTTAACAATTAAAAAATATGATCTCCATAACAAAAAGTACTTTTTCTAGTTGATTGAGAAATTTTAATCCGAATTTTTACTACATACATACATACATAGATTAGCAGTTCGAACTCGAAAGTTCATTGCCTCACTACCCGATTCGGGTAGTGTTTCTAGGTGGATATTTACTACCAACGTGGGCCCACCACACCCACGACGGAATTTTTACTACATATCAAGTATATTTATTATCTTTAAAGATAATTGAAAAAGAAACAAATCTTTAAAGATCAACTGGGATCGAAAATATTAACCGATTTTTTTCAATATTTTTTTTATTTACTCGTAATAATATAACGAGGCTAATGCGGTCTATTAAAATTGAATCAATTAATATTGTACAAAATTTTGATTTTTCTCCGCTGTCTAATCTCAAACAATGGGAAGGTCGCCCGAGGCCAAAAACCGTCCGCTTGACTGTCTACCCCCTGCCGCAAGGGTACCGGTTTTCAGGCAATGCCTGACCCAGGCCAACTGTCCCCTGATGATGACTTTATTGCAGGCAATTTTGTTCAAACTATTTTTCCTATTTACTGTTTTTTCCTGAAAATATTCCTGCAGTGATTGGCTGTTGACAATTTTTTTTCACTAACGAGCTCCACCCTTTGAGGCGTGCTTATCATATTTCTGTCTCTCTCGCACACTCAACTCAGAATTACCACGGGTGTCCCCAGCCCTCTTAAAGCCATACGCGCGTGACAAAAATATGCCAAGCCGCTTGCGAGATGGATGCAGAAATCTGTCATCCTTGGGTCGCTTCGTGTCCTCAAGACACACGAGGGTTTCGCCGGCCTGTCGTCATAATTTGTTCGTGCCACCCATCTCACGGTGTCATTTTTCAGATGGCAGTTGCTCTCAGTGGGACCCTGTGGTGGTTGTTTAAACCTTTTTTTAAATTACATATACAGTCCATCCCACAAGAACGTGAGGCTTATATCTACAAATTAAATTGTTGTAATTAAAAAAGAGACTCTATAGGACTATATATAGACTATACTATAGACTCTATATATTTTATACACTACTGCATAACTACCTAGTAAATTGTCTAATCTCCAGTATTGTCGATTATTGCTTGACATCTTTTGTGCATTCTTTCAACCAATCTTTCTGCATACATTGCAGAAAATGACCACCAGATTTCTCGAAAACGTCGTGGTAACTGTTTGACAGTGAATGCACGTTTTCCCTGAAGTTTCCTCTTCATAAAACTCCAAACATTCTCGATTGGATTTGCATCCGGTGACTGTGCAGGCCACTCTAAGGTCACTATGCCATCTTTCTCTTTCCACTCTGTGCACAAACGACTTCGATGTTTTGGATCGTTATCTTCCTGGAATATCCAATTCGACGTTTCTGTTTCAAACCACTTCTTGGCGGACCTCAACAAGCCTCTCTGATAAATTTTTATAATTCTTACTGCGTTTAGATTTTCAGTGAAGAGGACTAACGTTCTAAACCTTCGTATATTGAAGTAACCCCAAGCATGAATTTTTATGGGATGCTTAACAGTGCGCGCCAACAATCAACGACCACGCGCAGACCATGCACGCTTCACGCGTGTCTATGCCTCAAAAGAAACCTCGTCTGAAAAAATTACGTCGCTCCAATCACGGTCGATATGTTACTTACGCCAGCTCACTAGTTTTTCCCTATTCTTTTCACTGAGCAGCGGTTTACCACATGTACTTTGATAAGAAATGTTCGCTTCTTTCAAACGGCGTTTTATGGTCATTAAACCCAACTTTATACCTTTTCTGGCCAACTTTACTTGAGCTTGCCTCAAAGTTAGTAAAGGATTTTGTTCAAACAGTCGAATAATCACTTTATCCTCTTGAGATGCATGGAAGTCTGACGCGCTATCGTCTGAGCCACCGAGGCTTCATCCTGACTATTACTATGACAATAATTAAATCTTCTTTTATGTTACTAGAACGAATTGTCTCTAGCGATCTTAGATTATTATCTTCTACTTTCCAATAAAGGCTTATGTAATATCTGCCGAAATATTCGAAATTTTGCAATGTTTTTGGGACCATTCTAAAGGAAAATTTCCATAAAATTTTTTTAAATTGTGCAAATTTTTTCCTAGTTTTCTCCGGCGGCAGAACATGGATTAATGCATTTTTAAAATTCAAACACTGCTTGCATTCAGAAAATACTTGTTTGAAATTGATGAAATTATTAATCTTGCACACATTGTAAGCCCTAATTTCTTATTCAAATTATGATTCAGAAATTTTAAATGATTTCCCTTCACAGTATGTTGGCGAGAGTGAACGTGCTGTTCGACAGTGCTTCATGAGAGCTCGAAATTCGGTACCTTGTGTCATATTCTTTGATGAGTTAGATGCCTTGTGTCCCAAGAGATCGGAAGGCGATAATTCATCGACGTCAAGAGTTGTCAATCAAATGTTGACTGAAATGGATGGAATCGAAGGAAGAAAAGGAGTATTTGTAATGGCTGCTAGTAATCGACCAGATATCATCGATCCAGCTGTATTAAGGCCTGGTAGATTGGATAAAATTGTATACGTTGGATTGCCGACTGCTACTGATAGAGCGGATATTTTACGAGCTTTGACTAAGGTAAAATTACTTTTTCTTTTCCTTTTTTTCAATATGAAAGTGTTGAAATTTACTTGAGTTATAATTTACAATTTTAAAAACATCTGCCCTGAAACGTATATTTACCCACTTTCATAGAATAAATTTTATGACTTAATCTTCTTACTCTTGGCTACCTTAATTTCGAATTTTACAATCTCTTTCAACCCTATGCTTTTCCTAAAAATTAACGATAAAAGATTTACTTTTATATTGAATACAAATGAAAAGTGTAAATTATTCAGGAACCATCATTTTGCCAGATTAATCACGGCCGGCCGGGGTAATTAGTGTTAGTATCTTCTGCACAATTTAAAAACGGGGTAATATTATCACGAATTTTACCGTTCTCGAGAATTTTTAAGTTCATAATATATGGTATTCACTTGTAAGTACATTTAAGGACTTATGTACAGTAGACTCACAATGTGCCTTTTTCGCCAAGTCTCTCTCCCGTCCGTTACCTCTAAATTCGGTAAACGTCTTGAGCGTGGCATTTAATGCACGTGCGCGAGACGATATGCTGATATTTATTTGCTGATTTGCTGATATTTAATTTACGTGAACGATCTTTCGCTCAGGTTAGCATAATTTATTTCCTCTCTTCTCTGTCTTGAGGTTATGTTTTGACTGTATTGATTATTTATTCAATTAACCGGCAGTTATATATTGGGATCTGAAATCTTGGCTGCGTTAGTGTCGCGAACTAGTGTAAGCACGTGGAATTTTCAAAATGCATTTTAATTTGTGCTCAAAAACAATTTTAATATTGTTTTTATTATCTTAAAACAATTAGTGAATAACAAAAATAAAGTTTGATAGAAAACTAATTGTATCATGGATTTTTTATCTTCTATAGTGAAAAATACGTTTCCTGTTGAAACTGTTTTTGTTTTTTAAAAAACAATTTTTTACCATATTTAAGTTTCACCATATTCTAAGCTTAAATAGACTTGAATTAATGCATATACCAAAGAATTTGACTTAAAATATGCAAAGAATATGATTTATGGACGATCAGAATTTAAATACGAATTCTAACTTTAGGGATATACTTTCCTATATTTTGAATATTTTTTGTATGAGTTAATACAAATTTATTTTGAGTTCATGTTGGCGTCAAAATAAGTCGATTGGAGCGTATAATGTGTTAAAACTTACATAACATAGTAAAATTATTTGTTTTTTTGTGTGAACAAACAGTTTTGAGAGAAAACATGTTTTTTCACTGTATACAATGATCATTCCATATCCAACTCTTAGTTTCCGAAACATCTGTGTTATTGTTATTTGCACAAATTAAAATGTATCTTTAAAAATTTACCTGCTTTCGCGAGTTCAAATTTTGACCTCATTGAAAGCATGGATGGCGTATTGTAATTTAGCGGATCCCAATTGCTCTTTGTAGGTTTCAAATGAGCACATGTGGTTCACTTACGGATAAATATTTTAAGATTTTGTGTAGGGAAATGTATTTTGATTGTATTTTAAAGTATCGATTTTTTATTGATAAAAATGAAATGGTCCAAAAGGACCACCTTTTAGACAAAATAACAGTAGTGATAATCAAAAGAATTGCTAAAGGTTTCTGAAATAATAGTATTTTCGATATTATTGCGGACACGAATGGGAGGGGTCACGACTGATATCGTCTCATATTTTAAATAATGAAGTTTATTTAAAGAAAATGTAAGCAGGTTTATGAAAGCAATTGATACTATTCTAGGTTATAAAGTTATGAGGAAAAAATGTACACTACCGTCGGACATTATAAGCACGGCAGCGCGAGTGGTACTGCAAATTACTGATGACTTTGAAACAGGATAACTTGGTCGGACAGGCTTACGTATATTTACGTTGAATCACTTGAGATGTTTTAAAAAACAAATCAAACGTCCAAGCATGTTTCCGTCGAACTTGAGTCGGCAATCACCGCCGTTGGTCACAACAGCGGTGATCACCGAGAATTTCTCGAATTGTGTACCTCGACTTCAACTCGTGCATAGCTGTGCTATGCTGTCTTAAAAATGTCAAAACATCTCTTCTAGGGGCCATTCGACGCTGAAGTTCATAAGTTGTCTAAAATTATTTTTAAATGTCTATATAGCTTTATTTCTGACCGAGTTATCGTGTTTCAAATTCATCAGTAGATACGGGGTTAGCGCAAGTGTGAAGTTAGCTGACAAGCGCAGCTCGGCTCTCACATGTGGAGAACCCCGGTTAGGTCCTTCTGTCAGGTCAACGGTTTTCCGCATGTGAGAGCTGAGTGCGTTCGTCAGCTAACTTCACAGTTGCGCTAATCCGCTCTGTACTCATCAGGGATTGTTACCAGAATGCAAGTACAGGACACGAATGAGGTTTTCAAATCACAAATACGTTTTCTTACCTTTTATCGTCTTTTGTCAGCTGAATTTTTTCAGTGAAGTTATTCCTTTAGAAGGTATATAAAATTTATACCCACATAATATTAATCACGTGAATACAAAATATAAATTCGTATTTTGTTACTGAAATACTAGAAATCACGCGCGCTTTTGCAGGGCGCGCCTTCATCACTTTCTGCCTATGGAAGTTTTTAAAATGTTATCTTAAATAATCGTAAGGGTAGTTGCCAAAAAGTTGACCACTTTAAGTCCCGGTCATTTGTCACTTTTTAAATCTTATGAGACTTCGTTTAGAAAACATAACGAAAAAGTACGCAAAATGACCGCCTTTCCCAAACTACAAATGTAAAATGAAAAATTGCTAAATTATATTAACAGCCGTTTTTAATGTTTGAGATTAACAGATAATATAACTTATATTCAGTTGAAAACGTTAATGTTCAAGTAGAGGATTCATTATTTTGGAGTTGAAGATTTCAAAAATAACTTCAAAGTCTGTCCCACAATTTTTTCGTCTCTGCATCAAAAGTTGCTATTTCACGTAAAAACTCAAAAATAATTAATCAAACTATTCAAAATATGCTTTAAAATTGTTAATTTTATATGTACGCACATGCATGTATAGTTCAAAATCGATTTATCAACGTTGATTCCAAATAATAATAATAATCAAAGGTCACTTTTTTTGCACAATACTTTTCGTAAAATATCAGGTCATCCTCTAGAATAATGTATCCTTCTATAAAATGGGGGGCTATTGTTAAATGCTGAAGGTAGAATCAAATAAATCGTTAAAATACTCATTTTTTCGATATTTTAAAATATCTTTACCTGTTGTGTATATATTTTTAGAAGATTTTTGAAATTCTTATTAAGTTTTATGGCCGTATGTCACGCCACCCGGCCTGCAGTGTGGACAATGGATGAATACATGTTCAAAATAATATTCCGGCTTATATTTTCAACCGATTTTAGAGTTTTTTTCTAAACGAAAAATAAATAAATTCTTAAGAGGTGTGTGACAGCTGATTTTTGAAAAAAGTTCATAAAATCTTTGTATTTAATTATAAAATTGCCAAAAATTCAAAATTTAAGTTTCCGATGCATCAACAATGCATAAAATGATCAGTTTGAGTGACATTAATGTGTAATTCATAAATGGAGATCCGCAAAATAATAATGGAGAGTTTATAATAAATGAATAATTTGTTATTAAGGGCCATTCACAAAATACGTGATACATTTTTCAGGAACTTTAAACTGTTTCGCCCCCCTGCGTGATGTTATTTCCATTGTTCTTAACATGGAGAATGATACTTTTACAGACCCCCCTCTCTAAACACGTATTTTGTGAGTGACGGCTTAACAATTGTATTGTTATAAACAGGAGTCTGAGGTTTTGTAATGATTTTGAATTTTTATAAAGTGACTTTTGTCTGTAATCCAATTTGAATTCATGTAGAAGCATTATAAAAATAAATGGAAGTATATTTCTCATTGTTCCGAACAAATAATATAAACAAATACAGATTTTTAGCATGTTTTGAATGTTTTAGGTACTTTTTCAAATTTTGTTTCAATTGGTTTGCCAGTGATATTGTAGAGCAGTACATTGACATTTTATGAAAAATGTGATTTTTATAAACAAATTCGTATTGTAGGTCAACTAAAAGTTGTGGGCAGGATCCTAAATAAGTTTCGCCAACAGCGAATTTTTGTATGCCATTTTTTTTATAAAAATCCAATTTTTCGTAAAATGTCAATGCATTGCTCCGGAATGTCACAGGCAAACCAATTGAAACAAGTTTATAAAAAAAATACCTCAAACTTTAAAAAATTGCACAAGCAGCCATTTTTTTCATGCCTTTTTTTAATAAAAATCACATTTTTCATAAAATGTCAATGTACTGCCCCGAAATATCACTGCCAAAGCAATTTAAACAAATTTAAAAAATAAAGTACCACAAAATTTAAAACATTTCACCAATAGCGAATTTTTTTACTCCATTTGTACATAAAAATCCATTTGTTCATAAAAATCCATTTGTTCATAAAAATCCATTTGTTCATAAAAATCCATTTGTTCATAAAATGTCAATGTACTGCTCCGGAACATCACTGGCAAACCAATTGAAACAAATTTCCAAAACAAGTACCACAAACTGTAAAAAAGTGCACAAACAGCGAATATGTTTATTCTATTTGATTATAACAATGACATTTTTCGTAAAATGTGCACGTACTGCTCCGGAATATCACTGGCAATGCAATCGAAACAAATTTCCAAGAAAGTACCTCAACATTTAAAAAATATCGCCAACAGTGAATTCTTTTACGCCATTTGTTTATAAAAATCCAATTTTTCATAAAATGTCAATGTACTGCTCCGGAATATCACCCTTTTTGATTTACATTTTCAATTTTGGGATCTAAAAATATAATTTTTTGAATATGACTCAAACCAAACATTTTTTTACTTTGCATTTTTGTCCTCTATACCTTGGAATGATCCACCCATAGCTCCCATTAAACCTTGACCCTCTTATTCTCTCCTCCTCTGCTGCCTTCTTTCTCTCCATGCCGTTCTTCTTGACCACTTCATACACCGTTCTCCCCTTCTCATGCATCCTTCTCACGTCATGCATCTGCAGCCCATTCATTTTAAAATACCTTTCGGCTTAAAGTTACTCCATGGTTCACCTCCAGCCCCTTGACCTGTTCGTTGGGGGCCTATTGTTCCGCCCGAGTCGAGTCCTGGCAGTACAGTCTTCCTCAAGATACACTGCTACAGCCATCCTCAAGCAAGCAGCGAACCATGGATACGAACCATGGAGCAAGCAGTAGCAGGTGCAATTAGAAAGAGAGGCATTAGAAAAAGAAAGAAGAGACAGTGCAGAGCAAAGTAGTATTTAAATTGTAACAATTTTAAATTCAGACTTGAAGCTTTTAATAGATTCACTTACGCTATGATTCCTAAAAAACAGTGAAGAGTAACAGAAAGAGAAAGGAGAGACAGTGCAGAACTAGGTAATATTAACATTTGATCAATTTTAAATTCAAACCTACGCTATGATTCCTGAAAAACAAACGACCAATTTATTTGCATGTAATTATTTTATTTGGAAATGAAGTTCAATAAAATACCATTACATTAATTTTTACTTCAATAATTTTGATTTGTACACGGCTTCGCATGGATACCCTCTCACGATGCAGAATAAATAATTGTGCAACTCTAAACATTTTCATGCAACTTCGGAAAAAAACCTATAAAATGTCGACGCGTACAAATTTTCATAGAAATACACAATAAATGATCTCGACTCGAGAAGAGTCCAGATGTCAAGCCATTTCGAGCGTGCATAGCACTCGGATGGATGACCATCTGCGACGTATACGACCGAGTTGTGTATTCGCTGCGTTTTAACCTCGGTTTCAATTAATGTCGAGCAGGAGGTACGGCGGCAGGGTTTCTTCGATAAATTGCCAAACTCTTAATTTGCTCATGAAAATATTTTAAATAATTAATAAATCTTGGAAATTTGAAGAGCATGATAGAAAGAAGTCATCGGAACGATATTTTTAGTTAAATCTGTAAAAAATTCACCCTATTCGTTGAAAAATAGCCAAATTCTTATTTTTTCATCAAATTTGTTTAAATAATTAATAATTCTTGTAAATTTACAAAACAACATAGAAAAGAGCATCGGAAAGACAATCTTAGTTGACTCCGGAAACAAATCTTGTCTATTCCTTGACAAATGCCCAAAATCTGAATATGCTTATGAACATTGTTTAAATAATTAATAATTATTGTAAATGTGCAAAGTATCGTAGAAAATAGTTATTGAAAATACATTCTTTGTTCATTCTGGAAACAAATTGGGCCTATTCTTTCAGAAATAGCCAAACTCTTAATTTTTTAATGAAAATTGTTTAAATAATTAATAAATCTTGTAAATTTGCAGAACAATACAGAAAAAAGGCATCTGAAATATATTCTTATTTAATTCTGTTAAAATTGAGCCTGCTCCTTAAAAAACAGCCAAACTCTGAATATGTTTATACAAATTGTTTGAATAAATAGTAATTATTGTAAATTTGCAAAGTACCGTAGAAAAGAGTTATTGAAAATACATTCTTGGTGATCCCGTAAACAAACTGAGCCCATTCATTGAAAAATGGCTGAACTCTTAATTTGTTGAAATAATTAATAATTATTGTAAATTTGCAAAGCATCATAGAAAAAGTCATCGGAAAGATATTCTTGGTTAATTCTGCAAAACAATTGAGCCTATTCGTTAAAAAATAGCCAAATTCTGAATTTTTTATGAAAATTGTTTAAATTGTTAAAAATTATTGTAAATTTACAAAGCAACATAGAAAAGAGTCATCGGAAAGATATTCTTAGTTGACCCCGTAAACAAATTGTGCCTATTCTTTGAAAAATAGCCAAAATCTGAATATGTTTATGAAAATTGTTGAAATAATTATTGTATATTTGCAAAGTATCGTAGAAAATGGTTATTCGATTCACATTCTTTCTTGATACCCTGAACTAATTTATCCTATTTGTTGAGAAAAGGCCAAGCTCACAATTTGTTTATGAAAATTGTTTAAGTAATTAATAATTCTTGGAAATTTGCAAAGCATCATACAAAAAAGTCATCGGAATGATATTCGTAGTTAATTCTGTCAAAAAAGTGTAGCCTATTTGTTAAAAAATAGCCAAACTCTAAATTTGTTAATGAAAATTGTTTAAATTATTATAAATTCTTATAAATTTACAAAGCAACATAGAAAAGAGTCATCAGAAAGACTTTGCATAGCATTATAGAAAAAAAGTAATCGGAAAGATATTCTTGGTTAATTCTATACAAAAATTTTGCCTATTCGTTGAAAATAGCCAAAATCTGAATTTGTAAAGAAACATAGAAAAAGAGTCTTCGGAAAGACATACTTAATGGACTCCGTAAACAAATTGTGCCTATTCCTTGAAAAGTAGCTTACCTCTGGATATTTTGATAAACATGTTTAAATAATTAATAATTATTGTAAATTTTCAAAGTACTGAATATAAATAGGAAAGAGTTATCCGAAAAACATTTGTTATTGATTCCGTAAACAAATTGAGCCTACTCGTTGAAAAATGGTCAAAATCTTAATTTGTTTATCAACATTGTTTAAATAATAATTAATTCTTTGACATTTGCAGAGCACTATAGAAAAATGTCACCGGAAACATATTCTTATCTAATTTTTAAAAAAATTGAGCCTATTCGTTGAAAAATAGCCAAACTCTAAATTTTGTAATCGAAATTGTTTAAATAATTAATAATGGTTGCAAAATTGTTTGAATAATGATTCATTCTTTGAAATTTGCAGAGCATTATAGCAAAAACTCACTGGAAAGATATTCTTACTTAATTCTATTAAAAATGGAGCCTATTCGTTACAAAATAACCAAAATCTCATTTTTTTAATTGAAATTGTTTAAATTATTAATAATTATTGTGAATATACGAAGCGACATTGAAAAGTGTCATCAGAAATACATTCGTAGTTACTTTGTAAACAAACTGTACCTATTTCTTGAAAAATAGCCAAACTCTAAATATGTTTATGAAAATTGTTAAAATAATTAATAATTATTATATATTAGCAAAGTATCATGGGAAAGAGTTATTTGAAATACATTCTTTCTTAATACCCTAAACTAATGTATCCCATTCGTTGAAAAAATGCCAAGGTCTCAATTTGTTTATGAAAATTATTTAAAACATTAATAATTCTTGGAAATTTGCAAAGCATCATAAAAAAAGTCATCGGAAAGAGCCTATTCGTTTAAAAATAGCCAAACTCTTAATTTCTTAATCGAAATTGTGTAAATAATGAATAATTCTTGTAAATTTATAAAGCAAAATAGAAAAGAGTAATCAGAAAGATATTCTTAGTTAATTCTATGAAAAAATGTAGCCTATTCGTTGACAAATAGCTGAAATCTGAATTTGTTTATGAATATTGTTCAAATAATTATTAATTATTGTATATTTGCAAAGTATCGCAGAAAATAGTTATTGGAAATACATTCTTTGTTGATTCTGGAAACAAATTGGGCCTATTATTTCAGAAATAGTCAAACTCTTAATTTTTTGATAAAAATTGTTCAAATAATTAATAAATCTTGTAAATTTGAGGAACAATATAGAAAAAAGTCATCTGAAATATATTCTTACTTAATTCTGTTAAAATTAAGCCTACTCCTTGAAAAATAGTCAAACTCTGAATATGTTCATGAAAATTGTTTGATTAATAATAATTATTGTAAATTTGCGAAGTACCGTATAAAAGAGTTATTGGAAATACATTCTTGGTGATCCCGTATATAAACTGAGCCCATTCATTTAAAAATGGCCGAACTCTTAATTTGTTGAAATAATTAATAATTGTTGTAAATTTGCAAAGCATGATAGAAAAAGTCATCAGAAAGATATTCTTAGTTAATTCTGCAAAAAGTTGAGCCTATTCGTTGAAAAATAGCCAAACTCTGAATATGTTTATGAAAATTGTTGAAATAATTAATAATTGTTGTATATTTGAAAAGTATCGTAGAAAGTAGTTATTCGAATTACGTTCTTTCTTCATACCCTGAACTAATTTATCCTATTCGTTGAAAAAAGACCAAGCTCATAATTTGTGCATGAAAATTGTTTAAATAATTTATAATTCTTGGAAATTGGCAAAGCATCATACAAAAAAGTCATCGGAATGATATTCTTAGTGAATTCTGTAAAAAAATGCAGCCTATTTGTTAAAAAATAGCCAAACTCTTAATTTTTTAATGAAAATTGTTTGAATTATTATTAATTCTTGTAAATTTACACAGCAACATAGAAAAGAGTCATCGGAAATACTTTTCATAGCATTATAGAAAAAAAGTAATCGGAAAGATATTCTTGGTGGTTAATTCTATAAAAAAATTTAGCCTATTCGTTGAAAATAGCCAAAATATGAATTTGTGAAGCAACCTAGAAAAAGAGTCTTCGGAAAGACATACTTTTTGACTCCGTGAACAAATTGTGCCTATTCCTCGAAGAATAGCTAAATTCTGGATATGTTGATAAACATGTTTAAATAATTAATAATTACTGTAAATTTTCAAAGTATCATACATAGGAAAGAGTTATTTGAAAATGTTTTTTTATGGATTCCGTAAACAAATTGAGCCTACTCGTTGAAAAAGGGCCAAACTCTTAATTTGTTTATAAACATTGTTTAAATAATAATTAATTCTTTGAAATTTGTAGAGCATGATAGAAAAATATCACCGGAAAGATATTCTTATCTAATTCTGTAAAAAATTGAGCATATTCGTTGAAAAATAGCAAAACTCTAAATTTTTAAATCCAAATTGTTTAAATAATTAATAATTATTGAAAATTTGCAAATCATCATACAAAAAAGCCATTGGAAAGATATTCTTAGCTAATTCTGTAAGAAAATTTAGCATATTTGTTAAAAAATAGGTCAACTTTAAATTTCTGTATGAAAATTATTCAAATTATTATTATTTCTTGTAAATTTACAGAACAACATAGAAAAGAGACTACGTAAACAAATTCTGCCTATTCGTTCAAAAATAGACTAACTCTGAATATGTTCAGGAAAATTATTAAAATAATGATTAATTATTGTATATTTACAAAGTATCGTAGAAAAGATTTATTGGGAATACATTCTTTCTTGATTCCCTAAACTAATTGATCCTATTCGTTGAAATATGACCTGGTTCTTAATTTGTTGATGAAGATTGTTTAAATAATTAATAATTCTTGAAAATTTGCGAATCATCATACAAAAAAGTCATTGGAAAGATATTCTTAGCTAATTCTGTAAAAAAATTTAGCATATTTGTTAATAAATAGCCAAACTCTACCTATTTGTTAAAAAATAGGCAAACATTTAATTTCTGTATGAAAATTGTTTGAATTATCATTAATTCTTGTAAATTTACAAAGCAACATAGAAAAGAGTCATCGGAAAGACATTCTTAGTTGATTCCGTAAACAAATTGAGCTTATTCGTTTATGGAAACTGTTTAAATGATTAATCGTTCTTGTGAATTTACATAAGCAACATAGAAAATAGTCATCAGAAAGACTTTTCTTAGCATCATAGAAAAAAGTAATCTGAAAGATATCGCCTTTCGAATCTACGAGTCCAAGCCTAAAACTGGATAGAACTGGATAGAAATGAAAACTAAGTATTGAAATGAATGAAATCATATTTTCAATTGCGTAATATTTAAAATTTGTTTTTTAAATAAAAAATTAACAAAATTTATTATAAAAAATCCAAACACAAATTTTCCGAAATGTCAAAAGCTTTAATTAAAAAATATAAACGGTACTCAAAATTCGGAAATTTTGAAACATTTTGAAATGTAAATGAACTATGACTAATCGAAAATGAATTTTTTCAACATACGAATAAAATATTAAAAATGTTAAAAAATGAGTCCAAGGAATCGTATATATACCGAAGTGTACATGCATAGACTTCCCCTAAGCTTCTTATGAAAACAAACATCTCGAGTTCAAATAAATACAGCTCGCCCAACGTCGATGAGATCGCTTTATGCGTATCATCGACTCACCACTGGTAGTTATTTGGGCTGTTGCCACAATTTAAGTTTTGAAAAAGTTCTCGCAGATGACATCATAAACTACCTGGTGCGCGACCCGGTGCACCCGGATCGTCTGCTCACCACTGTTAGTTATTTTGGCTGTTGGAACAATTTAAATATTAAAAAAGTTCTCTTAGAATACGCGCTAAACTACCTGGTGCGCGACCTGGTGCACCCGGATCGTCGACTCACCACTGTTAGTTATTTTGGATGTTGGAACAACATGAATTTTGAAAAAGTTCTCGTAGAATACGTGCT